>CM068836.1:45988393-46240893 GCA_028554795.2 Sinohyriopsis cumingii | reverse complement strand
AAACACATACATACATACATACATACATACATACATACACACACACACATACATACATACATACGTACATACAGACACACACACACATACATACATACATACATACATACATACATACATACATACATACATACATACATACATACATACATACATAGACACATGCTTCATTGCAAAGAAATAAAATAGGCTTACACACGTAAATATGCAAATAAGTAAATACATACATAAATAATATTATCATATGCTTGTGTTTTAGGTTAGACTTAATGTAAAAACCTTCCAAACGACTGCCTTTGGCCAATAAATAAAGATCTATATAGAGTTTAATAATAATAATAATAATAATAATAATAATAATAATAATAATAATAGTCAAGTTTTCGAATCGTCACTATATGGGAAAAGGATTCAATTGAATTTAAATGTCATGCGCTTGAGCTAAGACTGTATTGATCGCGTATCCTTATTTAGTTTTTGAGCGGTTCCTTCTGTCCATCCTTATATAGTTTCTCAGAATTTCCTTCTGTCTTTCCTTATTTAGTTTTTTAGTTTCCTTCTGTCCATCCTTAATTTGTACTTGACAGTGTCCTTCTGTCAAATTCATACAATTTTACATGTCTTTTGTCTGCATTATTTCTAATCTGTTTTATATGTTTTTCAATGCATTTTGAGTGCTGAAACTTTAAATGTGTTAGCATTATGTTTGCATACCGTCTCTTAAGTACGCTGTTGGGCAAGAACATACTACTACTACGATAGAACTTTCAGTCCGAAAAATGTTTCCAATAATAATAATAATAATAATAATAATAATAATAATAATAATAATAATTCTTTTTTCACAATAATTTTTAATTTGCTTGACGAGGAACCATCTACACATTTTTGTGTCGTCTAATGTTTTTCTGTTCTTTTATTCAAATTATACAGAAAAATCAAGTATAGGAATAATTTAAAACAAAACAAAAAACAACAAAAAACACACCCCAGACTATTGTTCAACACAATCGCACGTCATTTCCGGGATTCGATTATATTAATCATTACTCTATTAAATGTAAACTCTTTCCAAAATTTCCCCCAAACGTTTGCTCAAAATGTTTTACTTAAGAAGGGCCGTTTTAATGGTAGCAAATATCATCCAAATTTTTTTCCATCAGATGAGAACGGGTTTTTTAAACATCCAAGTTTACAAATTTTGTATTAAAAAAAGACATCAGAAAATAACATCTGATTACATTTATTTCACGTCCTGTCACGGAAAACTATGTCTCTGATTATTTAATATAATATTCAATCAAATTCGGAACGAAATATAAATTAAAGACAAAATGAGATGGTTTTTAAAACAATGTTATCATTATACGTGAGACTTGAAAATATAAACTTACGTTCTTTTCCTAAGTTATTTGTCCTTCTGTATCCAAGTATTCCTTCTACCGAGTGGTGAGTCTGCTGACCATGTCTGGGAACATCTAATCCTTGCTCCGGTGCACTCTCGGGATCACGACATACCTGTCCCGGAATTTTGTTCTTCAGGGAATCAAGACGCATATCGTATGGATCAAACAACATCACTCTCTCTAAACGAATGAAGTCTGAGCTTGACGTCATGCTCAAGCTTGAGCTGTACAGAAGTTTAAAATGAATATTCTCCGATTGATTATGGTAAAAAAATTTGGGCTCAAGATATAAAAGGTATGTTGTATGTTTAGAAAATTTTTAAACCAAAGAATAAAAATGAACGAGAAATGAATAAAAAGTCTTTACAAATTAATGACGACTCTAAAAGAAATTGGATGATTGCATTCACTTAATGAAAGTGACAGTCGTTTAACGATAACAGTCGACTAAATTAGATTTCCTCAAAGATAACTGACATTCTAGATTTGCAGACAGGGGGTTTAATATGCAGTCCCCTCGCCATGTGCTCAAAGAAAAAACAGGTCACGCCCCCTGGTGGTATAGGATTTAGGGCGTCCGGACTTGACACACATCTGGTCCGAGTAGAGAAGTCAAAACGGAACTGGCACTATCCTTGGCTGTTATTTCCAAACAGATTACTGTCGCGCATTCACACTTGGTCTGTTTTTGCACATTAAGCCTCCAAAGCCAACAAAGGTATTCACGGAGACTTGGTTTTCACTGGCCCGCAGGGATTGGCTACGGTACTTAGACTTTGGAGAGTAAATACTTCGTTATCCTCTTTTCACGGGAAAACATATGTTTCTGATCTAAGTTGGCATCGCTAAAAAACTTCAGTAAGTTGAATGTAAATTCCCAAAAAAACCAGCATGTATTAATTTTGTAATATGCATGTTTTTCTTGTAAATTAGTAATGAAAAATATAACACAGTATTAAAAAAAATGCTTATGTTAAGATTTAATGGTATCTTGTTGGTCTCTATGTTGGGACATTTTTTTAAATGGTCGAATCACAGATAATATCCGCCTCCTTGAACGTAACTGACTGCAAATAACTGTATGTATTCATTTTGTAATATGTAATATGTATATTTTCCTTAAACTCAGAATTTTCTCTGTTTAAAAGCGTTTAAATTGTAAATCAACATAATAGATAGATAGATAGATAGACAGGTATTGTACATTTATTTGCTTTTTAAGTGATTGATTGATTGTTTTATTGACTGATTGATATAATAAGTTTCAACGCGATGTCAAGATCGCAGGTCAAGCCAAGTATATATATATATATATATATATATATATATATATATATATATATATATATATATATATATATATATATATATATATATATATATATATATATATATATAAAGCCTTAATTGATACACGGCTTAGTCTTTCAATACACATCGATGCATCTGAAAAATCTAGTGGTGTTGCGATTTGTTCGCGAATTATTGTATAATATTCGGATATTTCCTGTCTCCATTGTAAATATATTGTTAAATGGCACTGAAGATATTTACCTAGTATTTAAGGAAACGTTTATTTTTCTGTTGTGTTTAGTTCGTATCTGCCTCCAGCAACTTAAGTTGGGGCCGCGATACATCGAGCTTTAATTGACACTAACTTGGTGAAATGTACTTATTGTCGTATATCAATAGAATTAGTGGGTGTAGATTTTAACTCAAGAATATGGGACATTAAAGATAACATTAATGAAGCAGTATCGAAATCGGACAATTTTGCATCTGTATCCACAGAAGGAAAAATCTGTCAATGACTATTTATGTGTTTTACTTCGCTGCTTCAGAAAATACTTTGATTTCAAGTTTTGTTTTCTTCCATGGAATAGTTCTTGGATAAATTTGTCTTCGTCACTTGCAGCTGGAAAGAAGAAAATTAGTGTTATTAAATGCAAATTAGTTAATAAAAATTCTGGGTGTTTACACTTTCACTGAAGCTGATGGAAACACTACCACGTGAACATTGCTAAATGAACATAGGTGTTTCCGATTTTACTGATAAAAACACCCTACCATGTGCACATTAGTAAATGATAGAGCTGGAAACCCACGAAAAAATGTGTACTGCGGAATATCGCGGTATCTCTGAACATACTGCGATACCTAGCACGCTGTATCGCATTTGTATTAGGGACCAACAATTGAATTTCTAAGGCAGGAACCTGACCGGTTGTTTTTGTATTTATTTCTGTCTGTCGACAGTTGATAAAAAGCTCTCTTGTTCTGGTATTTCAAATTTAATACCATGCTATCTTCATTATATTATTGGAGTTTTTAATTTTTTTTTAACTTGAGATAAAATAAAAAATAATATCTTAACTGGAAAAATCGTAGTCACTCGTCATTAACGAAAATTAAACGGTCAGTACCGTATGTACATAATTTTCTAAACTATATGTTTATTGTTGTATAAGCTGTAATCTAGAAACTAACTAATGAGATGATTAAGCACGTACTACAGCCGACAGCCCGTGAAAGAAATTTTCTCACATTATAGTGATTATTGATAAATAAAGAAAGTGTCAGCACTGAAGTCCACAATTTACTGTTTGATATAATAGGCAGGGAAACATTGAGTCGGATGCCAACACACGGGCATATATATATATATATATATATATATATATATATATATATATATATATATATATATATATATATATATATATATATATATATATATATATATATATATATATATATATATATATATATATATATAGATAGATAGATAGATAGATATATATATAGATATATATAGATATATATATATAGATATATATATAGATATATATATAGATATATATATGTATATGTATATATATATATATATATATATATATATATATATATATATATATATATATATATATATATATGTATATATATAGATATATGTATATATATATATATATATATATATATATATATATATATATATATATATATATATATATATATATATATATATATATATATATATATATATATATATATATATATATATCTATGTATATATATATATATATATATATATATATATATATATATATATATATATATATATATGTGTATATATCTATGTATATATATATGTGTATATATCTATGTATATATATATGTATATATATATATGTATATATGTATATATATATGTATATATCTATCTATATATATATATATATATATATATATATATATATATATATATATATATATATATATATATATATATATATATATATATATATATATATATATATATATATATATATGTATACATATATACATATATATATAAGAGATCCAGTAAACATGACAAAAAAACGAGAACAAATTTAGTGGACTTGAGAAATTACGTAAAATTCAATTAAAAAACCCAAAGAAGTGTTCTCCTGCAAATTGCGTGATAATTTGTAAAGTACAAGAAAATAATATTTTGTTTTAAACCGAAATTTTTCCAAAACTTTAATTTGGCCTGAATATCTTTAACATCATCTTGGCGTAAATGACACGCATCAAACATAAATATAACTATATTTGTAACATTCAAAGTTCATTTGTGACAGTTACAAGTGTTTTATTTTTTTATTTTTTTAAAAGAAATTTTGCTTGAAAATTAAAATAAATTCGTTGTAAGATTTTGGGAATTTTCCGACATTCTTCACTGACGGAAACTATTGAAGTACTGGTATATTGAAGAACCGTATTAGGTACGACAGGAAGCAAAAAGATACCGCGGTAAACCAATATACCTGTAATACTGTGCACCTCTAGTAAAAAAAAAAAAAAACATTCTGCGCGAAAACGGTTTCACTGAAGCTGATAGAAACATTATCACAAACACATTAGTAAATGAACATTCTGGTTGTGTAGGTGGGTTTTCAGCAATGCTGATGGAAATACACTATCACATGCACATTAGTAAATGAACGTTCTTGTTGTTTACGCTTACACTGAAGCTGAAGGAAGCACCGTACCATATGTCGAGTAGTAAATTACCATCTGTCGAGTAGCAAATGAACATTCTGGGCGTATACTTCACTAAAGTCACTACGCAAATAAATTTACATTTGTAAATACTTATTTATAAAAAGCCAGAAATCTGAGAGAGAGAGAGAGAGAGAGAGAGAGAGAGAGAGAGAGAGAGAGAGATATTTTTTGATGATCGTAATTAAAGAAACGTGCACAAATTGCACAAATGATTTTGGGAAATATTGTTAAACAATATCGATATTAAAGTGTATCATAATACTAGAAATGTCGTGCCTAACTGTGACACGATAAGCACACGATTTTTATAATTTTTACAATCTTAAAATTTTGGAGAATTATTTTATGTATTCTTATGATGTAACAATGCATCACAAACGTGATTGAGATAATACAATGCTGGACAAAATGTATAGCGAAAACCTGACGCTAAGTACCCAATTACAATTATCGATGTAGAAAAAGTGGGTTTTCCAGGCAAAAAAGTTCGTTTAACGCAAGCATGTACATATCTCTCCAGGGCGGGGGACGGATACGTGACTTTGAAAGCCAGACCCTAGGAGGTAAATAAACGGAAAAAACAAGGTTGCGGGCCAGTTCCTGCCCACGGGCTATTGGTTGCACATACCTGGTCTACGTATATTGACAAAGTACCCCCCAAAAGTCCTCCGGTCGACAAAGTACCCCAAAAAGTCCTCCGGTCGACAAAGTACCCCAAAAAGTTCTCCAGTCGACAAAGTACACAAAAACGTCCTCCGACGACAAAGTACCAAAAAGTCCTCCGACCGACAAAATACAAACGTTGTCCGGTCGACAAAGTACTAAAAAATCCCCCAGTAGACAAAATATCAAAAATTCCTCTAGTCGACAAAGTACAAAAAGGTCATCCGGTCGACAAAGTAACAAAAAAAAGTCCTCCGGTTATCTTACTGCTTACCGCTCCGGTGACCTAGTGGTTAGAGCGTCCGCCTCGGATGCGGGAGGTCGTGGGTTCGATCACCGACCGAATCATATCAAAGACTTATAAAAATGGTACTAACAGCTGCCTCGCTTGGCGCTCAGCATTAAGAGGTTAGTGTTAGGGCTGGTCGGCCTGGTGTCATGATAATGTGACTGGGTGGGACATCATGCTGCATATCTGCGGCATGATACCCCAGTGCTAAACATCACTATAAACTGCCACATTGCAGACCTCGTAGCGATATGACATAAAAATTGTTAAATTTACGTTAAAAATCCAAATCACATCACGTCATATCACATCTTACTGCTTTATGCTTGGAGATGATTTAATTGGATAAAGCAAATAAATTCTTCATTATCAAAATACGTGACATAAAATGTACACATATTACTAAACTTTACTGGTATTAGCTTTATGTCTGTGATCGGTAAATTAACTACATTGCACTTGGATTTGACAAATAATCGGCTAAAAACACCTTATTTTGAATCAAACAGGTTACTTATTGATGAGTAAAAATGATTTTAAAATGACAATGCAAAATCGTATATATAGATATATAATTCAGAAAGAGACGCATTGATGTATCCAAACGATACGTATTCATGTACCCGAATAGTTACGGATTCGTGTAACCCAAAAGATACAGATTGATGTATCCAAAATATACATTTTCGTGTAGCCCAAACGATACGTATTCATGTACCATAAAATATACGCATTCATGTATCCCGAAAGATAAATTTCTGCTGCAGCATTAATTAACTGTATTAATTCAGGCGAATTACAAACTTTTGTCTAATAGAATTGATGTTAAAATTTATAACCCAGTCAAGATTCATCGCACCACTTTGGTCATTACACAGTGGGCTTGGGCCGTATGATTGCAAATGCGTACAGCAGAAACTAAACACTGTATTGAATTTTTGACTGCTGGTGTTACATTTATTACATACTGGTAATTATATATAGACAAAAATATTTAATAACAATTTATGTTTTCTAAACCTCACCAAACTAGACAAAGTCTCAAACATTTTAAAGTTATTGTGACTATACTGTTTACATAGCTTTACAACTACAATTGTATGGGGTCTATTTAAAAGTATATGTAAATGTTGTATACCTTTGATGAAATTTTAATTGTTATATTTGGTAACAGTTTATTATATTCTTGTATCTTTCAGCAATTAATCAAACGTAGTTTAAGTATTATCAGCAATTTTAATTCATTAAAAGGTTTAGTTTCTGATGTACTCGTTTAAAGTCACATGGCCAATACACGTGGTGTAATGAACAAAGTGATAAGATACACCTAAAGCAATATATGTTTGTATAAGTTCATGTTTTAAATTAAACGGTTCACTCACTAATTGGCTCATATGTATATCAGGTGTCAGAGACGGATATAATTTATCACCAACTCTGTTTGCACTTTTCATTAATGATCTCGTGGATGGGTTAAAACACTAGAGTAAGGCATTAAATTTTACGAGCATAGTCTGTGATATTTATTGTACATTGATGGCATCGTGCTTCTATCGGAGGATGAGACATGATAGTTTGCTAAATTAGCTAGACAAGCGGTGTAAAAAAATGAAAGTTAATTATAAATGAAATCAAATCCACTATAATACAATTCAGAAGCAAGCGCAAGCGCAAGAATCGTAGATCTTATTAGTTACATATTGTTGCAAATTGCTACGTAGCATCCGATGCATTTTATGGGATATTAATTCCTTAAAATCTTTATTGCAGCCTCACTTAATAAGCATTTTCAAAAGCTGGAGTTAAAGGTGTACAATTTCCAAAATTCATCCTTTCAAAGACGTCAGATTCAATGCATCAACAAACTTTGATCATTATTTATTTTCCCAGTACGGATTATGTTTCAACTGTTTGGAGAATTAAAAAGTTCCGTAAATATAACATGACACAAAATAAGAACAATATATATATATATATATATATATATATATATATATATATATATATATATATATATATATATATATATATATATATATATATATATATATATATATATATATATATATATATATATATATATATATATATATATATATATATATATATATATATATATATATATATATTATTGGGTTATATATACATACATACATATTTATTAACCGTAATTGGATGCGTTAACAATAAATAGTCTCGTGTGTGAGAGCAGTTTTATTACTGCGGTTTATTTTTGTCACCAGTATAGAACAAATAGATGACAGGTTATGCATGTTGGTATATATGTGTGTTGGAATCTATATTTATACATGTATTCTGTACTTACTTTAGGTAATTTTGATACTTACCAGTATACACGAAGCAGAATTCTAATACATACATGTTATATATATATATATATATATATATATATATATATATATATATATATATATATATATATATATATATATATATATATATATATCAGTTTATTAGAATTTAAGTGTACATGGATATGACGATGTGTACACGGATATGACTATGTCTTCTTTTGCATGTTCAGTACAATTTTATGTATCAGGTATGTAG
Source organism: Sinohyriopsis cumingii (assembly GCA_028554795.2). Classification (NCBI taxonomy): domain Eukaryota; kingdom Metazoa; phylum Mollusca; class Bivalvia; order Unionida; family Unionidae; genus Sinohyriopsis; species Sinohyriopsis cumingii. The sequence goes on along the minus strand of CM068836.1, from coordinate 46,231,917 downwards.
ATTCTCTTCGTGCGTGTTTGTGTTTGTAGATCTGTTTGAAATATACTCTCGTTTCCCGAGTGGCCGAGTGGTCTAACGCGCTGTCCGTTACGGATCACTGCCATCTCACCGCTGCCTGCGGTGGTTCGAGTCTCGGATTCAGCCAATGTGGGTATGTGAGAAAGCTTGCCAGTAGCTTCTCGTGGGTCGGTGGTTCTTTCCGGGGTTTTCCCGCGTTCTTCCTCCACCATTAATACTGGCCGCCATATTATAGCCTATCGTGTGCTGAAATATGGCGTTAAACCCCACAACAACAACAACTCTCGTTTCATTCTCTAGATTTGAATAAGTTCCGCAATAAATCTCGTTTATATCACCATTATTTAAAGGCGTTTATATATTTAAAAAAAACGTATGTTTCAATATGTAGAAAATACTGTGTATGATTATGTCTGTGTTGTGTATTAGATGCAATTTATCGGCATTAATGAGTAAAAATGTTGTTAATTCTAATATTAGTTTTCCTCTTCTTCTGTATCCATGCCTTTGTATGTATGAATACAAGTCATTATAATAAGGATTTCTCTCTCTCTCTCAAACGGAAGGGATTAATGTACACTTAGTTTCAATGTACGTATATTTAAAATGTACACTTAGTTTCAATGTACGTATATTTAAAATGTACACTTAGTTTCAATGTACGTATATTTAAAATGTACACTTAGTTTCAATGTACGTATATTTCAAGTGTACACTTAGTTTCAATGTACGTATATTTAAAATGTACACTTAGTTTCAATGTACGTATATTTAAAATGTACACTTAGTTTCAATGTACGTATATTTCAAGTGTACACTTAGCTTCAATGTATGTATACTTAAAATGTACGTAGTTTCAATGTACGTATATTGCAAAAGTACACTTGACTTCAATATACATATATTTAAACAAGTACACTTAGCTTCAATGTACATATATTTAAAATGTACAATTGGTTTCAATGTACATATATTTAAAATGTACAATTGGTTTCAAATTACGTATATTTTAAATGTAACTTTATCCTCAGTTGATTATATTTCAAATGTACACTTAGTTAAAATTTAGGTCTATTTTTAATGTACACTTAATTTCAAAGTACTTTTATTTTAAATGTACATTTAGTTTCAATACACACATGGTTTCAATTTATGCTTTGTTTCAATTTACCCTTATTTTCAATATGCGCTCATAACTTTTGTCTTGCTTTAATGTACGCTTAGTTTTAATGTACGCTTAATTTCACTGTACATATAAATTAAATGTGGGGTAGTTGTACGGTAAATTTGAATTCAATGTACGCTAGTTCAATGTAGACATAAATTCAATGTACGCTAGTTTCAATGTAGACATCGTAACGATATGACTGAAAAATTGTTAAAGCTACGTTAAAAATCCAAATCACACACACACACACACACACACACACACACACACACACACACACACACACTCATTGTACACATAAATCCAATGCACGCTAGTTTAAACAATGTAAACATAAATTCAATGTACGTTAGTTTAAAAGTACATATTAATTCAATGTATCGGTATGCTAGTTTCAATGTACACTAAGTTTCTAAATATACTTACATTCAATATATACTAGTTGCAACGTACACTAACGTACACTAAGTTTAAAAAAGCACATTTAATATAATGTACGCTTGTTCAACTCGCACTTAAATTCAATGTACGAAAGTTTCAATGCACACTTAAATTCAATGTACCCAAGTTTCAAAGTAAACTTAAATTCAATGTACGCTAGTTTCAATGCAAACTTAAATTCAATGTACCCAAGTTTCAAAGTACACTTAAATTCTGTGTATGCTGGTTTGAATGTACACTTAGTTTGAATGTACACTTAGTTTGAATGTACATTTAGTTTATTATCTTTATGTTTAATGTTTAATCCTTTACTCCATCTTTACATTTATTGGGAAGGGTTAATCTTTCTATATTTTGGGGGGAATCCTTTTTTGCTGTTTCAGCTTTGCCTTGTGTTGTCGCCATAGAGCCAGTATTGTGCTGAGATGACGTAAAACGCTACATGCATATATACATACATGCATACATTCAAAAAAGATTTTTACATCATATTGAAAAGAAATGTTACATTCGATAAAATACGGTATTTCTTCACAGTAATAAAAGCAAGAAAGATACAGACACCGACAAATTTTAACCAAATTTGTGTAGTCGGATTCTTTCATTTCTAAATTCTGTTTCTCAGCTATTAATTGCAATCCGCAGTACTTACGAAGAAGCAAAAATTCTTGCACGTGAATCTTCGCTTTTTGAATTTTTAAACTGCAAAATAAAATATGAATAGTTTATAGGCCACGTGAAAGCATGGAAAGTATGCAAAACCATAAAGACTTAACAACAAAATAGAGAGAAGGAAGTTGGAGTAGGGCTTTTCAGTATGATAATCCCTGTCAAGAAAACAGAATTTTCGCTGAGTTGAACAACCTACACATGATTTTCTGTCTGTTGCTTAAAAGCGTCTAAGTACCAAACTCGTAAACTACATGCCAGAGCTCTCGTATGAAAAAGAAAAGATTTTCGCGACATGCCTGCTGGGAATTTCAAAGAGTTCTGTTTTTTGCTCGTCTACCTCGGCTCCCCGCCCTACATCTTGCGTATGTACCGTTCTTTCTTTATCAGAGACGATTTTCTTAAATGAAATAACTCGTATAAGTGGATAAAAATGAATTTTATATCGCTCACCACGGGATGTCTTTTAATAGTCTTTTTCAAGCGGGGCTAATTGCCGACGTGAAACATGTCGCGAATAAGGAGTTTACACGATCCCTGCTGGCTTTATGTTGATGAGGTCGTTATTTCTACAGCAAGGGCGAGAGGGGATATGAGAGGAGAACAATTCTGAATTCAATAAAATGAAAATACTTGTTTAATATGTTTATTATAGCAGACAAATCTCTGTCGTCATAGAGCATGTGATATGGTTGCGTAGTTATCCTGTTACATAACTAGTTTAACAAACATGTGTGCTATATGTTATGATGCAAATAAACATAGAAAACAACCAAAGAAATACACCAAAGTGACCAAGCCGCTAGATTTTGCCCACAAATTCAGCAATACCAATGTTTATTATGTATTATGTGTGTGTGTGTGTGTGTGTGTGTGTGTGTGTGTGTGTGTGTGATTTGGAATTTTAACGTAGCTTTTACAAAATTTCAGTCATATCGCTACGATGCCTGCAGTATGGCAATTTATATTGATGTCTAGCACTGGGGCATCATGCCGCAGACATGTAGCATGATGTCCCACCCAGTCACATTATCCTGACACTAGGCCGAGCAGTCCTAACAATAACCTCTTAATGCTGAGCGCCTAGCGAGGCAGCTGTTTGTTCCCTTTTTATAATTCTTTCGTATGACTCTGCCGGGTTCTGAACCCGCGATCCCCCGCATCCGAGGCGGATGCTCTAACCACTAAGCCACTGGAGCGGTCTGTTAAAGATAATATTATTTCCACAATCTCATAGTAACTCCCCCCCCCGTTATTCATAGGTATTCATTTCCTGTTTTTCACTTTACGCCATGCAAGTTGATTGTTTTATATACTTATGTTCTTCCTTTTTCTTTCTTATCGAAAAGGCATAAACTTATGAGGATTACTTTAATAATTAAAAACGTACACATGCAATTTTATACAATTAGACAAAAATCAGGCAGATAAATACAAAACATATATCAATGTTGAATTATGAATAGGATGCAAAGTGTCCTTGTGCTTAATTTGAACGATTGTATCAAATAATCAATATATTCGACTGTGTTGTGTATGTAAAGATTTAAAATGGGATTTTGAATGGTTCTGCTTAATCATTTTCGTACCCAAAAGTAAGAACCAAATAGTGTCAATCACGTTTTGATAATTGGAACACAATGCCAACTGATTTGATAATTGGAACACAATGCCAGCTGATTTGATAATTGCAACACAATGCCAGCTGATTTGATAATTATAACACAATGCCAGCTGATTTGATAATTGGAACACAATGCCAGCTGATTTGATAATTATAACACAATGCCAGCTGATTTGATAATTGGAACACAATGCCAGCTGATTTGATAATTGCAACACAATGCCAGCTGCTTTGATAACTGGAACACAATGCCAGCTGTTTTGATAATTTGAACACAATGCCAGCTGATTTGATAATGTGAACACAATGTCAGCTGCTTTGTTAACTGGAACATAATGCCAGCTGATTTGATAATTCGAACATAAAGCCAGCTGATTTGGTAATTATCAAGAACGCAGATAACAGTGAGTAAGAGAACAAACGTGGTCAATATTTGTGTTCTCCTTTATTTGTATGCTTACAGAAAGACACACAAAGACGCACACGCATATGAATATCTTTCTATTCTATCTATCTATTTGTCTGTCTGTCTGTGTGTCTGTGTGTGATTTGGATTTTTCACGTAGCTTTAACAAATTTTCAGTTATATCGCTACGATGTCTGCAGTGTAACAGTTTATAGTGATATCTAGCCTCAGACTTGTATCATGATGTCCCACCCAGTCATATTATTCTGACACCAGGCCAACCAGTCCTAACACTAACCTCTTAATGCTGAGCGTCTAGTGAGACAGCTGTTAGTACCATTTTTATGCCTTTGGTATCTTATGTTACGCGTTTATGCAGGGGCGTATTACCAATAAGCAGACTAAGCACGTGCTTAGGGCACCAGGGCCAAAGGGGGCACCACAAAGTTGAGAAAAGGGTGATAAAAAAAAACGAATAAAGATTTGTAAAAAAAATTGATAAAACTAGTGCGAATTGATCATAATGTTCTGTTTCTTGATCATGGTGCACTTACGGTTTTAAGAATCAAATCCAAAATAATCCAAGAATAATCCACGAATTAAACTTTAGAAGTCCTAGTAATGAAATTTTCTAATTAATTCAAGTTCCAGTCCCGACGAAAAATCCAAAACGGAAGGCAATGATGTATCCTGTAGCCTTTATATTACGGACGTGTCTACAGTTCTTTGTTGATCCAAAAACAATATTCCGGTGTTTGAATTTCCGTATAAAATTTAAATAAATGCCTGTGTCCAAGAATTCTGTATGAGCACTCAAGCATTTCCAGGAAAAAGAATTAATCTTTTAGCATCCAAATAATTTGAATAAAAATTAAAATGTCGCACCAAACTGGTCACAACGAAACACTTTCCAGTTTCCAAGGTAAAAGCACAAACTGAGATTATTTCTCTATAGACAAAGGTTATACAGTCAAATAATGCGCAAAATAGATACCCGTATGAGGGTCACGTGATCCCAATCCAGAACATTTTAGAAACTATTTACATGTCCTAGGTCACGTATTCCAGTAGAGCTTCGATTTCACTAATATCATTCACACATTAAGAATGAATTAAAACAAGAAGTTGTTTACTTCATTCTCAATCAAGGCCAGGAAGTAGGTCAGCAAAAGATACGAAAAATCGGTGTTTACGACTAAATAATAAAGTCAAACTAATTCCTAGTAAACAAAATGACATTACCTTGACATGTAACGAAATTTAAAAAAAAACAGTTTAAAACATACAAAAAATTAAATTAAATTAAATATAAATTAAATAAAATATACATAACCGGTATGATTCGACCGGGTTCGAACTTGTGACCTTCCGCATCCGAGGCAAACGCTATAACCACTAAGCCACCGGAGCGAATCTATCTATCAATCTATCTATCAAACTTCATAAAAACATACATACATACATACATACATACATACATACATATATACATGCATGCCACACACACACACACACACACATACATACATACGTACATGCATGCCACACACACACACACACACACATACATACATACATGCATGCCATACACACATACATAGATACATACATACATACATACATACATACATACATACATACATACATACATACATAGATACATACATACATATATATATATACACGCATGCATACATACATATATAAGAGTCTTTTTGTTAATCAGCTAAGGATTATACATTTTGCAGTGATAGTATGTGCCACTTGTGTCGTACTTTGAATAACTCGCCGTTATGCAGCGGTTGAACCAGTTTAAAATGTATACACATACAGAGAGAGAGAGAGAGAGAGAGAGAGAGAGAGAGAGAGAGAGAGAGAGAGATGATCAGTAATCAAATTATCGTACCTGATACATCAAATAAAAACAAATAAAACCGTTTGACTGCTTAACTTCTGATGGGTATATTTCCGTAAGGTACGTTAAAATTAATTTTTAATAACTTTTCTCGCTTTACCGAAATGAAGTAAATACCATTGGCATGATTATTGATACAGTAAATGTAGAGACGTCTTCGTCGGTATAGGTTACAATGAATACGTGTATGTAAATAAACGACACGAATTCTTGTAGCGTCGCTAATTCAGTTTCATAGATGTTAGTATCACTTTTCGTCGATTTTTCCGGCAATCAGTTGCACGAGCACTTTGCCAATGGCCCTTATCATTTGCTGCATGGAGGGTCCCGATACAAAGTGGGCCTCTCTTGCATGCGCGATATTCTTAGTGTTCGCAGATCTGCGCAAATAGCTGATTATCTCTGATTAGTCCAGTTTGTACAGGTTGGAAAGATTTCTTCTTTTTTTTAGTTTGATTAGTTTTCAGAAAGAGCTCTCGAAAACCGACAGAGACCATTCGTGATGAAGATTTAAATTTAGATGTTGGATAAGATATCTTAATAGAACATTTCAAAAAAGTTAACAGAATACATACCAGTTACATAACAGCCTTAAGATTTTTTTTGTTTAATCAGAAAATTTAACTAGAGAAGAATATATCGTTTAGTAACTTAAACTACTGCGCATGTCAGCAATTTCGCAAGATAATAATCATCGCAACTACTAGAGTGATACCATATTTTAAAAAATTACTGTAAAATTACCGGGAAATCTGTAAACATGGTAAACATATCAGCAACGACATATCCTATAGATATATTTGCCGTGTGTACTCACTTATACGTCGAATCTTACTTTAAACTGCATAAATCCAGATATTCCGGTACATTATGTGCCGGCAGGTCTGGGTTTATGCAGTTTGTTAGAACTAATCAGTAAAACAACCAACCCCCCACAAAAACAGTCCCCATCGGCTGGGACAGTGTGCGACGACAGAGCAGTGTCTAATATTGTTTACAATTTGGTACCTACTTATAGGAGAGTTTACACAGTATATATTTTCTGCGAGAAGGGAAAAACATAATTAAAATGATCATAATAATTATATTGTGTAAAAGGCATATTTGGGAAACGTTAAAAGTTTAACACGTTAGAAAAGGGAAGCACAGATCCGGCTTTACACTTCAGGGAATTGACAGGTTATACGACAAAATACAAAGTGAACGATTTGCACATTATTACTAAAGGTAATATGGTAGAAATAAATAGTAGAATAAATTCCAATTATGATGCACGCCTTTACATATCTCATTAGCAAGTTTATAGTGACATCCCCATCGTGAAGAACAAGTGTCAACCCCCCCCCCCTCCAGCTGATGTCTGCTGTAGTGCGTCAACATAGCACCCTGAAGTGTGAAGGAATGCAGGCATGAATACTTGATGTAAAGCATGTAGCCTCCAGATGTACGTCAGGCACATCGCCAGTGTCAATGTTGGGTAGGCAAATATACACCGGACTCTCTAGCCGTAGTGACCAAACGTTTGGAACGTCAACATATCATTATTAGTATCTAAATCATCGCCTCCAGTTTAGCCGACAAAATAATTACAAGATATGTGAAGCCTTTAATGACGATGACCATGGTATTAATAATAATAATAATAATAATAATAACATAATAATAATAATAATCAGTAACACGAGTAAGAATGAAAACTTTGTGTTGTGGCAATATGACTTTTAATAACTATATATATATATATATATATATATATATATATATATATATATATATATATATATATATATATATATATATATATATATATATATATATATATATATATATATATATATATATATATATATATATGTGGGGTGGGGGTGTGATTAGGATTTTTAACGTAGCTTTAAAAAAAATTCAGTCATATCGCTACGATGTCTGCAGCATGCCAGTTTATAGTGATGTCTAGCACTGGGGCATCATGCCGCAGACATGTAGCATGATGTCCCACCCAGTCACATTATCCTGACACCAGGCCGACCAGTCCTAACACAAACCTCTTAATGCTGAGCGCCTAGCGAGGCAGCTGTTAGTACCATTTTTGTAAGTCTTTGGTATGAATCGGCCGGGGATCGAACCCACGACATCCCGCTTCCGAGGAGAACGCTCTAACCACTAGGCCACCGGAGCGGTTTTATATATATCTGGGTCTGGGTGAAAATGCTTTAAATTCATTTAACAGACAACTGATATTATCCTGAAGGAAGAAATGAGGAAAATTAAACCTAAATAGACGTAATTAAAAATGGTTTTTCTGGTGTTAACTGTCGTTCTCTAGTTATAAACAAAAGAAATATTATAAGATATGCAATTGTTTCCTTGGTGACCATACACTAAAAACTGATGGAAATCTTCAAGCCAATTCATGAATAAAACATTTTTGTATTAGCGCTTTTGTGATATTTAATATCAATTTTTGTGCTGTACATACCCCCCCCCCCATCCCCATATCACCACGAACATATAGAAGAATTAAAAAAGCCTGGCACGACATTTTGGAAAGTTTCAAGTCCTAATTATCATAGAGCTTATAATTTAATTGTAATCTTTATTTTCGTTCACGAAACTCCAATTGATAGCTATAAATAGTATTAAATCGTACAAATCTGAAAAATATATCTTTCGTGCATTTTATTGTGTTTGGTCAGTTAGAGTAATATCACGCTAGGAGCACATGCAAAGAAAAGCCAACTAATTATACAAAAATTCTATTTCAGAGAGAGAGAGAGCTAGAGCTAGCTAGCTCTATTATGTATTTACTTTTAGTGTTTAACGGTATATTATCATTATTTACACACACAAATATATATATATATATATATATATATATATATATATATATATATATATATATATATATATATATATATATATATATATATATATATATATATATATATATATATATATATATATATATATATATATATATATATAGTGTTTTACTCCGGTTTAGCGTGTGCTATTACGAGCTCGTGTTTTCCATTGGTATTTAGTATGTACTGTAAGAGTTCGTGTTTTACTTTGGTGTTTAGCATGTACTATAAGAGCGTGTGTTTTACTCTGTCATTTTAGCGTGTTCCATAGTAGCTTGTGTTTTACTCTGTCATTTTAGCGTGTGCCACAGTAGCTTGTGTTTTACTCTCTCATTTTAGCGTTTGCCACATTAGCTTGTGTTTCACTCCGGTACAAGAAGAGCTCTTGTTTTACTTTAGTTTAGTATGTACAATAAAAGCATGTTTTACTCTGGTTTAGCATGTACCATAAGAAAGCGTTTTACTCCGGTTTAGCTTGTACATATTCCAAGTAAAAATTACTTGGGGTGGGGGTGGCTTAAGGGACCTAAAATCATGATGTGATTATTCAACATTAAGCCTGTCCACAGAAGGAGATTGCATACCCTACTTTCAAAGGATACACGAACACGTGTCAAGACCGAGGTTAAGTGCATACAGGTTTTTGGGGGAGTGAGTAGGTTTACTATTAGAAATTAAAATTAGTTTTTGAAGGAAAGTTTTCATGACAAATTTATTGCAGCTCTCCTCAGAAAAAAATGATTTAAGATTAAAAATAATGGCATGTTGGTGTATTTTTATTTGTTTATTTATTGACTCATTTAATTTCTTGTGTTTTATAAATATATTAGAACATAATTATTAATAAAAGTAATAAGATTTAAATTTTCTCTAAATTGTATTAAAAGTAATTTTTCATTAAATTATATTGAAAGTAATTTCTCATTAAAATATATTGAGATTAAATTCATTTATTTAATTTATTTCGATATTACAAGTATATACTTTTTAATAAGGACTGCGCCCTTATGAGCAAAAAGGCAAGACTCTCTTGCACTATACATTTCCCTTGTATCGTAAGTCAGCAAAAAACTGCACTCGGTAAGTTGTGTAGGTAACTGAACTAAAGAATTCCAAAAATTCCCTCTGAGTGGGTACATGAGCTGATGTGGCACAATTTTCTCTCTAATGGCGTACATAGATCCAGACGGTAGTCTGTAAGAAACTATGAAGCCTCACTTTGAGATTCTGGTGGAACTCAATAACTAGACGTATGACCATATTTGGCTCCGGCCTAAGAAACTATGTATAAAAGCGAGGAGATTTGTTTGACGAATCAGTCCTTTCGTCGGAATCTCAAAGAGGCTTGCATTGTTACAGGTAAGATACCGTCTGCGTACGATTTTATTATATAGTATAGGGATTTTTAGTGTTAAGATGTTAACCTAATATCAGTATGTTGCAAGATTAGATTATTTTTAATATTTCTTTACTATTCCTTAATATAATATATTGGAAAGTTAATTGTTTGAAGAACTTATATCTACTTGTATTTTTATTATTGATTATAGTAATAAAAATACGACGTTCGCTACCAACTTTATACTCAATAATAGTTAATTCAGAAATAAAATACTCTTTAAATAACTGAGTTTAGTAAATGTGACATTTTAGATTAAATTCAGTAAAATATAGTTCTATTAAATGACTGCGGTAATTGTCTGAAATATTGAATTTTAGATTCTTTAGCTATCGTTTTATTCGATATTTGATTATATGTATTATATTCTAAATGGCAGAAATTATACAAATGTATGATGTTTGTAAGTGAAGGAATAAAGTAGTTTTATATGTATCTCTTATATCCGTAATTTAAGTTTATGTAGATTGTTATTGGAATGTAATTTTATATGCTGAGTATTTCAATAAAATGAGTCCTTTCGTCGAAATCTCAAAGGGGCTTGTATCATTACAGAATCCCGTACCCCCCGCAACGCCATTTCCCCAAGATGTAGCCGTATCTACACCGTTATGAGTGACACCTCTTTTAAGAGAGTCTGAACTTCTTCTTCTTCTTCTTCTTCCTCTTCTCTCTTTCTCTCTCTCTCTCTCTCTCTCTCTCTCTCTCTCTCTCTCTCTCTCTCTCTCTCTTCTATATGGCCATGGAAAACAGCATTACTAAGAGTTTATGAGACAAACAGTCTCGTATAGATATCAGTTATCTGTTAAATGAATTGAAAGCATTTTCACCCAGATATATATATATATATATATATATATATATATATATATATATATATATATATATATATATATATATATATATATATATATATATATATATATATATATATATATAATTTGCATTCTTGGTTGATTTTGTTTATTTTTTTTATATACTGTGTGTAATGTAAAATTATATCTAGTAGCTGACCTCCAAAATCAGTGACAATTTTGTAAACAACGTTGTTTACCTTTCTCTAACAGAAGGATAAATATTATAATTATTATCTTAAGCTGAGTCAAGGACATTGGCATGTTATCATATATCTAGACATGGCCTACGAGATGACTGTCACTTGATTTGTTATGCTTTTATCAACAGATCTTCTAATTATAACTAGATTCTACTAGAACAATTTTATCTTTCCATTCTGGTTTACTTTGTATGTCTTAGTTTTAAAATATAAATGTTGTTTACTGGATAATTATGCTTCGTGCGATAACATCTGAGCAGAATCAAGTTGTATTTTTTTGCATTGTTTTGATTTGTGTAAAATTATTTAACTGAAACATTCCTCTTTGAAATACAAAGTGCTCAAAATGATATTCTTGGCCATAGAGACTTGGAATATAGTGAAATTTAAATAAGGATATATTTTTGGATTATATTATGTGATTCAACAAAAGACTGTTGGCTCATCGCCCCGATACAGGTTGTCACTGGCACATCAACACATACAGCGTTGTATTTATTTTGGAATATCGCTAAAGTTTATTCAGAACCTTAATAATTAGGACTTGTTTTAGAAATTTTAGGATTAGTTGGTATCTAAATCGCAATACCGTAATTTCTTTTTTTAAATTTTCACGTTGTACTCTAGGAAAATAGATTACTTATTGAATTTTGTAAAACTTGTTGGATTAAAATATATTAAGAAACTTTTACCAAATTAGTACATATGATTTATTGGTGAGGCATCTGAATCACAGTCTTAATTTTTTATTTCATTTTTCTGCTTATTATTTAATTTTTTTATTGAGTAGTCTGAGTACATCTCATAATACATTATTCTGTTATATATTATCATTTACAGAACATTATCGTAATTAACGACTCAGTAGAAACTGAATTTCAAAGAACATTTCTACTAATGGAAATAAATCCAATATAAGGATGGGAATCTGTGATGAGAAATCGCGTTCAGTGTTTAGCTAGATATAACAAGCTCATGGAAACTTCGAGGATTTTATTCAGCTTATACTTTAGCAGTTCTGTTTTCCAAAGCTAAATCGTTTCTTTATTAATCAAAGTAAAGTAAGGTTGGTATATGGAACTGACCCAGCATTCTATCATTTTCAATGCAGTTCAATGTGCCGATAAGATAACTTATTAATTCATATTGTTCAAATTATATATTTGTTGCACCCTTTTTAAACAGAATTTCTCGAACTCGTTTGTATTCTTATCTGCAATTAGTTTGTATATTGACGACAATTTTCACCTTACTGTTTGTAGGACAATGTGAGTTTCAGCTAGAAAAAGTATTTCAGCGCAAAACCTGACATAGTGAACGAAATATCGAAAACTATATTTTCAATGCAAAGCCTGAAACCAAATACTGAAAACTATTTCCAAATATTCAATTGAATGCATAGGACAGTCATATTCATTTCATAGTAAATGTAAACTTTAGAAATTATAGTTTTGATGTTGACTTTATGCAAATCTCTGTAAATAAGAAACAGCAAGCTTCACCCAGTAAACCGGATCTTACGTCATACTTCGACGTTTTTAGAATATTGTGGACTTCATATATGATTATAGATTAAGAAAATAAATCTTTTTTCTTCTTATAATTTTGCCTCTTACAGGTTCACGAGATAACAAAACGTTATGGCTTGTGCCATTTATGGATATAATGTGTCAGCGTATGCTATTATAATTCGTTTATTTTGTTACTTTTTAAAAAATATCTTTTATTGATTTATGTGCTTTATGTTCTTTTTGGTTAACAGCTGTTTTGTTGATTCAAGGACACACAAGTTAAAAATGAATGCCTTCAAGACGATTTTTCTTAATCCGGTCATGATTGGACTCCGTTAATGCTACTAAAACCCCGAATAATGGCATGACGATCATCTTAAAACCTATCGTGTTGTCACAAAAAGAGAAGGAAAAACGTCCCCATAGTGTGAATTAAAACAGAACGAAAGGGGCAAAATGTTGAAAATAACAATATCCAAATACCGAATTTCATCAAAGCAGATTAGTTCTCGACGCTTATGTGTAACATACGCTTCTGGAAGCGGAAGCCCGACCTGGACAGCTAAGCAAGAATTTCCGTCCAGTGAATGCTAGAACCCGTTCTTAATCTAAACCTTTACATAACCAACACGAAGAAAGGGTTTTCTTGGACCCAGTTGGACGTTTGTATACCGCGATGTCCTAACACCACATGTTTATAACGCAGCATATTGACTTGCCATTGTGCTGTCTGAATTCAATTAAATGCAATACAGTACATTTCGTGCTAAGCAGGGCAGATCAAGCAGGGAAGTTTGCATGTTCAAGATTCAAACAAAGTAAGTTGTTGTTGTTGTTGTGGGGTTTAACGCCATTTTTCGGCGCACGATAGGCTATACATGGCGGCCAGTATTAATGGTGGAGGAAGAACCCGGGAAAAGCCCTGAAAGAACCACCGACCCACGAGAAGCTACTGGCAAGCTTTCTCACATACCCACATTGGAAACAAAGTATGTAAACGAGGATATGTAACTTAGTTACAAAACAAACCTGGATTTGTAGGCAGTATGGAAAAATTGTGAGATCGACAGTCAACGTAGGGAAATAACCAGGCCTCGATTTTATCAAAATAATTTTAAACTAGACTTAAACTAAAGCATACTGCATGAAGATCTGATTGGCTGAAATTTGATTTTGACGTAAGAAGCGATCCAACAGCTGTCTTAAATTTTCATTAACTATAATACTTTTGTTGTTGAAATTGGTTCCGAATGTCTTGGTTGTAAAGATGAAGCGTACTTTAGCTCAATTCATTACGCATTTATTAGATCGTTTGTGATTAATCCAGAGAGAGAGAGAGAGAGAGAGAGAGAGTATGTAGCCATTCTTCGCAGGCCTTACTTCACTGTACGGAGAGTCATTTTAATATCGGCTGCCAATAGATAGGAAGGGTCTAGGACCCTATTCGGAAAGGATTCTCTTCGTATCAGTTCTGTTTTGTCCGCAATGTTGAAAGACAAAGCTTTTATTTCGGGGTTTCTTGTTTTGGGGTAGGGATTATATCACGCAAGCACCAGAGTGATAAAAAAATGTGAAGCTGCACGGTAGCATTAGTATACACAACCGTGAACGATATATTTATAAAAACGATTTGGATTTAATTATGTTATCACCCTTACAACGTATTTTATTTTCTTTAAATTCATTAAATAATTTTACAACTGAGACTAAGAATTGTACGGGGAAATTTGGAAATTAAATATTTTCCATGCTATTAAAATTACTTGTACGAAGTTATCAGTTCTATTAACTTTGTTCTTATAAGATAGTTGTAAACTTTCAAGAACACAAAAAACTAATGGAGGGAACCCAACCTCAAATGTTTCAAGACCAAGGAACAAAAGAATCTCACCTAAATAGCGACATCACAGTACATGAATGGAAGATAGCCCTACGATCCAAAAACGAAACATCCCCTGGTAAGAATCAGTTAGGTTACATTATCTACAAAAAACTACCTATCAATATAACAATAGCCATAATCAAACTCTTTAATAGGATATGGGATAAAGGCCAACTACCCACCAAATGGAAACAGGCCATAGTAATACCAATCCCCAAGCTAGGTAAAGATCCCAACAACATAAATTCGTACCGACCCATCTCCCTTACAAACAATATTTGCAAAATAATGAAGACAATAATCGCAAATAGGTTAAAACACCACCTAGAAACCAATAACCTACTCTCCATGAATCAATGTGGCTTTCGGAACAAACGGTCCACCACTGACCAACTTCTCAGATTGGAAACAGACATCAAACTCGCTTTCAACGCACATAGAAATCGCAACCTCATAGCGGTTTTTTTAGACCTAGAAAAAGCGTTCGACCTAGTATGGACCAACGGACTAATGGCCAAACTAAACCAATCTGGAATAACTGGATGCTTGTTCAACTGGATTGGCGATTTCCTCACAGGCCGGAAAATTACCACAAGAATAGGCAACACCCATTCGGAAGAAGTTTCACTTGAAAATGGAACACCGCAAGGCAGTGTAATAAGTCCCTTACTATTTAACCTAATGGTAAACGACCTTGACCTCAGTGCAGCCTCCGCAAAAATAAACTTGTCACAATTTGCAGATGATAGTGGCATATGGAGGAATGGAAATCCTGCCAATAACACAGTAGTTAAAGAAATACAGCAGAGCCTAGACAACATATGGAGATGGGCTGACAAATGGGGTTTCAAAATATCTCATGAAAAAACCGTGGCAATCATATTCACCCACAAACGAAATAACAACCTAGTCTATCCAAACTTCTATATACAAAATCAATTAATCAAATACGTAACAGTAGTAAAATTCCTAGGAATGTTCTTTGACAACCACCTCACATGGAAACAGCACATTGAACAACTCACCCAGAATTGTAAAAAAGATCTCAATTTACTCAGGAACATCACAGGGACTGACTGGGGATCCAACCAGGACACCCTCCTCACGATATATAAAAGCCTAATTAGATCAAAACTGGATTACGGCTGCCAAGCATATAACTCGGCTAAGCAGCCTGTACTACAAAAACTTGACACTATCCAGAGAAAAGCCTTACTATTATGCACAGCAACACTCCCCTCAACATCATTAGAAGAACTACAAACACTAACAGGAGAACTACCCTTAAAATTACGTAGGCAAGAACTGCTCCTCCGATACTCCATTCGATTAGATACCCACCCAGACAACCATCCCACCAAAATAGCTATAAATAAGTGTAAAGTTGTCTTCAAACCCAAAATCATACCCATCATACCAAGTGGCAAAGTAATCCTTGAACTAAGAGAAAAGATACCTCTACTAAAAAAACAGGTAACAAACAATACAGACCAGAACAAATCGCCATGGTTACAAAAACCACCAAGGATTAACATTGAAGCTACCAAATTAGGCAATAAAGAAGGACAAGAAAACTTACTAAAACCTGTACTGATAAACGAAATCAACCAAAAATACCCGGACTATGTTAAAATATATACCGATGGATCAAAAACAAACAACCCACCAAGAACAGCAGCAGCAATAGTCATCCCTGAATTCAATATACAAACGGGATCCAGATTACCTGACTATTGCTCCATTTACACCACTGAATTCTGTGCTGTACTTGAAGCAATGGATCAAAGACAACCAAATACCTAAAGCAGTCATTATAAGCTGTTTATAGAGGTTCTTATTAGATATCATGTATGAAGAGAGATTTTCGAAGTTATTATGTTATTACTAGTCGAGGTGTTTAGGGTGTGTTTCCTACGTTATGTTATTTATAAGTTTTTAGATATTACCTCTTTAAGTTATTTATTAATTGATGTTTTTAGAGATTGAATGTTATTTATACTTTTTTAGCAAGAGACCGGAGTCCTAGCCGATTACACGGTTCGTTAAGGACATCTAGGACAGGAATCCTAGCTGATTACTCGGTTCGTTAAGGACATCTAGGACATCCGATTTTGCGGTTTTTTATAGGTGCTTCGTAAGTGAATTATTTATTAATACTTTTGTAAAATTGAATGATATGTTATGGTTTTTTATGTGGTGGTTTCTAATTTTATTTAGCTAGTTACTGGGTCTTTTGGTTTTGTGGGGATAGTAATTATATTTTGTTCCTAAGTCTTGCTGAGTCTATGAATTGATTTCTATTTTCATATGCTGATTGTTTATTTTTATTAGAGTCCATAAGTAACTCTGGGTATGTGTGTAGTGATCCAATCTCTTTTTGGTTTTTGATAAATATTTTCCGAGCGGGTTGATATTTTGGGCATATATTGAATACGTGGTGTAGATCTTCGGTGGTGTGGCAGTTAAAGCAGTTAATGGTTGCTGGTTTGGGTCCTATAAACCTTCCAAAACTGCTTGCTAGTTTAGTTTTTCCAGTTATTATCCTGTTTATGGTTTTCTGTTCTAAATAGGTACCCTTAGGTAGCTGTATGTTCCTATCTACGTTTTTTTGGGGGGTTTCATGGTGCTTTTTACCTTTTGTGGAGGAGTTCCAAAAATCTTGCCATGTTTGGTCTATATATGTTTGTGCGAAGCTTATTGCTTCTGTAGAGTTATAGTTAAGCTTGATAGAGTTTTGATCTCCTAGTTTGGTTTTTGCAACTTTGTCTGCTGTTTCGTTGCCAGAGATTCCAATGTGCGACGGTATCCACATGAGCTCGACTAATTGATGTGCTGTGGTGATATCGTCGATTAATTGGCATGCTCTGTCGAGGAATTGTTCCCTAGAGTGTGTATTGCGATTTTGGATCGATTTGATAACGCTTAGGGAATCGCTTATAATGACTGTTTCCCAGGTTCTTCCTCCAATTATATTGACTGCCATGTATAAAACAGCATGTGCTGAAAAATGACTTTAGACCCGTAAAACAAGAACGAAGTATGAAGAACATGCTGATTAAACATTTCGTATCAGTAGGTATAATTTTTCCATTGGACTGTAGGGCAGCTTTGGCTGCTTTTGCTGCAATTTAATTACACTTAATACCGATGTCACTGGGCAGACAACCATACAGAATACTTTTTTAAAATCTATTTTGTTTAAGCAAATTGTGTTTCTGTAAGATTTTGGATGTGAACCAGTTCTCAAACTTCAATATTTGCTAGGCTTTCAGTGTGGAAAGAAACACAGAAAAGATGAGAGAAAAAATTCCGGGAGCTTTTAATATTCTGTAGTTAAAAGATTTTAGTATGGCTGTAATTTCAACGATGAAAACGGAGAAGGACAGAATCAAGTGATTTAATGTGTATAAACATCACAGAGTTGGTCAGTCATTTATGTGTATTACAACAACACATGTATTATAAAGATCTTCAACACAGGAAATCCAATTGTAAGCGAAATGTTGAAAATTGCAAGAGAAATGTTTGGATATAAACCGATAATTGTATATAAACCGATAATGAATCGGCAAAATAGACAGAGGACCCATTTTGTATATCTAGAAAATCTCTCAAATTTAATCAATGTATGACAAAATATTATTTACACTGATATTAAACTAAAGTACAATACAAAAATAGAGAAGACATTTTGTTCTATACGATATTATTAACAGAAATAGCGACATTATTTTAAAAGCTATATACAGTATTTACAGTTATCAACGACACATATAATTTTCTTGCTTTATACACGCCATTATATTTTAGCAGTTGATGGCAACATTCTGAAGTAAAATAAAAACAAACAAACAAAATAACAGGAAGTGTGGAAGGATATTAAGGCCATGTTTCAAATGTCACTGTTTGAGGCGTTTTGTAGTGATTGTTTAAATGAAAAATATTAATAAATGAAAAGTCTACATGTCTTGAAAAGTAAATTACATTCATACAGTCTCTAATGGTACAATTTCCCCACTGTTTAGCTCAGCAATTTGCGTATTTTCCATCTCCCCATCAGCGACTTCATCTTTCTTGTCCTTAGCTTCCTGACATGCAGTGCCTTCGATATCTGCTTTCATATCCACCTCGGTATTTTTCTCCTCAGCGCTTTTGCACTGCTCTCTGATGTAGTTGATCTTCAAGGGTTCGAAGATTTTCTCCTCATTCTCTGTCGGGTCAATGATGTCATCCCCTGAGAATAGATAGATACCGATTTGTGCCTATATATATATATATATATATATATATATATATATATATGTGTGTGTGTGTGTGTGTGTGTGTGTGTGTGTGTGTGTGTGTGTGTGTAGATGGATAGATAGATTTAAGCTTAATTTATCACTATATATAGACATGTGAAGATCATTGGATTGGAAACTACCTATAACTATTTAAGAGATTATCAGCTGGTAGAGCCTCTGTTTGCAGTCCAACGATCACGGGTTAAAATCTATCCGCTGAAGTCAAGCACAGGTTATATATATATATATATATATATATATATATATATATATATATATAGAGAGAGAGAGAGAGAGAGAGAGAGAGAGAGAGAGAGAGAGAGAGACAGACAGAGAGAGAGAGAGAGAGAGAGAGAGAGAGAGAGATTTTTAACGCGCAAATTCAAAATGGTCTTCCAAAGTTTCGAGATAAACGAGCTCTTCATCAGGGGAATCAAAATCCACTTACAAACAAAATAATTAAGAAAATATCTGGACTCCAACATATTAGAATCACCAAGGAGATTTTACAATAACAGATATAAAAAATACAACTCGTTTAACAGTAATAAACTAGCGGGATATTGTGACTATCAAATAGAGAACCAACATGGTTTGGCCTAATTCCAGGTTATAGACAAAGGACGGAAACACAGCCTGACGTGACGAAAAATCAACACAGTCTAAAATATTTTCAAACGGAATTATATCTCGATAGATGTATGCACAGAGGTTCTAAATGGAAGATATAATAATAATAATAATAATAATAATAATAATAATAATAATCTCGAGGGACTGGAAATGCAGTCGAGTGGTAGTGGTTGACAAATTTTAGTTGATTTTGCTACGAATATGACTTGTGTGATTATTCATTCGCTTTCTTGCATGCCAGAAAATAGATAGAATCATAACTTCTGATTGTTCGTGTAGCTAGCGCCTTTTGTCGAACTTGTGAAGGATTCGGTCTCGGGCAAATATATTTTCAAATTAGGCAATTATTGTCTTTGCATGGTATGAGCCTAAATCTGTGGTCTTTTCGGAAGTAACCTTGGTACGTAACAGATGGTCCTTGAGATTTTTAGGTCTACGGCAAACAAAATTGGGAATTTCTTGAAATATATCCTTCAGATGATCGGACGATTCAGTATGATGTGAATACTTCCGAATAATCTGTTGTTTGTTTGGGGCATCGGAGCGGAACGTACCATGAAGGGGACACACTTCTTTGTTTTCTATTTCAGAAGGTCTCATCTATCAAGAATCCCAGTTTTATTCATGGCCTCCTCAGTGCAGATCCTTTTGTATCCTCTCATTCTAAGGTGCCCTTTGAGCTTTCAGAGTCTCTTTCAAAGGCAGCAGAAGAAGACCAGGTACAAATGTACCTACCGTAAAGATTTTTTATTACGTGTTGGGAGTGGCAGCTGGTCGGGAGTAGGTACAGGTGAGAGTTAGTAGGTTTAGAATACATGTCAGTTTTGATGTTACAGTCCAGGAGGCAATATTGAGCATCCAAGAAAGATACTTGACTTCGACGTAGGATGGAAGTTATTAGCGAATTAAAAAATATTTTAAATTATCGCTCGTTTCGATTCATTTCGATTCGGTGTCGTCAATAGATCTTCGCCATCTTAGAGATCTATAGGGTGCCTTGTTGGAAGCCTTCCAGTGAAAATGTTGTTCTACGAATTTGTAGTCAGCTTTGGTTGTTGAATTAAAATTATTCAACTCGAGAACATGTGTTAAAAGTTTGACCGAATAGAATGCTGGAGGGGAAGTATCAGGTCAACTATCATATGCTTCCTTGCAAACTGTGATACCTTTCTTGTGTGGAATATTAGTGTATAAGGAACTCACACACACACACACACACACACACACACACAGAGGTAAATATAATATTGGATTGGTAGATTGATAAATGAATAAACAAGCACACTTTTACAGTAATTATTGTAAATAAAATCCTACATTTGACAAAATTGTATCTAAATAACATATTATTTATTGCATCGAAGAACCATATATCCTAATTTTAAGGTAGCTCGTTGTTATTCGCAAAATGCAAGTAGTGAAAGTCATGCAGGTCATTCGCGTGGATTTACTCAAATTTGGATACATTTTAATTGTTGTTCTAAAATGTAATACTAAAATAGTTTAATCAAAACCTGTTCAAACATGAATGCTGAATGCTCTGCGACTTAACTGACATTAAATAAAACTCTCAGACAAAAATTAAGGACTTTTACAATGCTAGCCACGTAGTAAACTGGGTCAAGAAAAGAGAATGCCAAGTCTATCATAACACAGTGAAATACGTATTTGATTTCAATGCGCGCTGTTTTCATTTGACAACACAGCGCGCAACATTCAATCCGGCTTATTCTGGATGACACCTTTAGGTTAACCTCGTCCAAAAATGTCCACATGATGTACCGTTGATTTTGCCGTAAGTATTTCTCGGGACTTGTAAATGATGACCTTCCGAAGGAACATGTATGTATGAGGATCAACATAAAGTGAATAGTTACCATTTAAATGTATGTGTAATCAAATCCTCAAAAATAACACCCATTACTGAAATAGTCGGTCCTGAACGCCTACATGACCTGAAGTAAGACACTTACTATAATTTGGACAACACTTCGATCCAGGATGTCACAAAAGAAATGACGCAATGAGAAATTATTCATCAATTGTGTTTGACGCAACTCAAATTTTCTCTCAAAAAATAATTAAAGATCAATGTAGGTGACCTTTTATCGGAGAGGTGTACAATTGAAAGTATACCTATTTGAAATGTTTGTATGGTTGCAATGTCTCCATCATAGCTTCTTCCTGGAAAGTAGCGTCCTCTGTCGCATGTTAGGACATCAGAAATTTGGCTGATCTCCCCTTTATCCCCAGTGACCTCTGCTGGCAACTTGAAAGGACTGCTTGGCTTTTTTATTGAGTCCTTCGTTGCATCCTTCTCCCCCTTCTCCTCCTCATCCTCCTCTTCGTCCTATTAGAAAACGTCAGAGGTTTAATCCATAGACAGTAATCAGGCTTGATTTTCTTAAATCTGATATCAAATTACTGATTGCGGAGCTTTCTAATCAGTGTTTGTAATTGTGCTAATACAAATATAGTTCTGTTTTTTGTTTTTTTTTACAATGACAGCAAATGTCGATGTATTAGCCTATTAAGATATGAACTAATGCTTAGAAACTTTATATCATATGTCGGATAAACTTGTGGAGAGAGAGAGAGAGAGAGAGAGACAGACAGACAGACAGAGACAGAAAGAGAGAGAGATGTGAGTTTTACTGCTTTCAAGAGTATTTTAATAAAAGTTTATGAAGAAGGGTTAAGTATCATTTCTGATAATGTAGAAATGATGTGCAGGCAACTAACAGTCTTAATTTCGGGGTATCATTACACAACCCATATTTACGTTCATTTAAAGAAACTATTATGATTTGGTTAAAATATAAATTAATAAGTAAACTAGTCAATTTCGATAAACATTTTTCATTTTGAATGACCTTTAAACCTTAAATACAATAGTTCTTTTTTATATATGTTCTAGTTTATGATTTATAGCTAAAAGGTAAGGCTTCAATGATTGTATATCCCCGCTCCAGCAGTACTCACATCGGATGGGTAGCTACCCACAAGACCCTCAATTATGGCCCTCAGTTCTTTGTTCTGCTGCTGTAACTGCTGTATGCAGTTCTGTTGGCTAATTATCGTCAGCTTTAGCTCAGAAATCTATGTGGAAAAACATAAATTATTAGGTTTTGCGGATGCGGGTGGCGAGACGTTAACATAAAATGAATTGAGGAGTTTACGTAAGTGCATTTATTTTGATTCCAAGAAATAAAACAAATATTAATAAAATTTGGTATGTAAACACAACAATATTATAGTTAGGACTTTATGTTATTTTCGTTATATGATCAAGAAAATTCCTAGAAAAAGAGCTTTTTAATAAAATTATATCATATACATGTATGCCTTATTATTCTTTAAATAGTTATTTTGTTTAATATTCAGACAAAAGGGACAGTACCAAGTTAAGGGACCCTGGGTTCAATGTTGTATAACACACAACTACATATAATATACAATCTGGTCACAAACACAGACCAAACAAACCACAAACCAGCAGACATAACTAACACACCCCCACCCCACCAACACGATATACTTTGGTGGTCTGTGTTCCATTTGCTGTGAGTTTATGAAGTAGGAGTTCATTGCTTATGTCCTTGTTGTATCCGTTTAGTGCTATTACTTTTTTAAAGATAGTGGTTTCAGTGGGTTCAGCCAGATTAGTTGTGGTTTCACTGTGTTTGGAGTTCGAAGTGACTCGTGTTTTCCTCTGAGTGCTATGGGTTCTCTCTACTTTGATCTTTATTGGGCCTATAGTTTCAATTTGGATGAATTTTTCCACCTGTTGAATTGTGCCGCATTGGACAATCAGGTAGTTACGCCTTGGTTTTATCAGTTTGAATTGTACAGTGTGAATTTTGGCCAGTGCTGTCATAATACTATTGGTACTTAGACTAGTAATTCTGTTGCACCTGCTGCTTATTTATATAGTGTGTTCGATGGAATGATAATTGTAAATTTTGTTTTGGGGGTTATGTTGTTGTTTTATTTCCTGTTTTGAGTTAACCTTACTTGTGGATTTTTTTTTGTTGTTGTTTTGGGGTTTTAGCGGGCCCTTGCCATTACCTAGGTATTTGTTTTGGGTGTTTTGGGTTGTTTGGGGTCTTTGGGTTGCCATATTAGTGATGCTGCTGGGTAGTTTTGTAGTGTCTAATTCATTGGATTTGTTCCCATAGGTTGGTGGTTCCCTTGCTGTTTTTATCCCAGATGGTCCAGGAGTTTGGTTTATTTCTACTAAGAACCTCTATAAACAGCATAGAACACCCCCTCTCCTTTTAGAACATTTTGAAGAAGAAAAAAATAAAAATAAAATCGAAAAAAAAAAATTGCAAGAAACACCAGGCAAATGCAACAAGAAACCAGCGATGTAAAGCAAGCAGGACCGTTCCCGAGCTCTCCTTCCCACTAATGACAGCCAACCATTCAACTGTAGGGACCTTTATGGACCCACAGATTGAGGCCAAACTATCAGGGTTCCTTGAATCCATAAAAGCCTGGGGGTGGCACCATCCCCTTCCCCAGGAACAACTAGCAGGCTGCGGTGCAGTCAGAAAAAAGTGGCACATGCACAATTGCGCGCACGCCACTATAATTAAACTCAACAACAACAACAATCAATGTTGACATTTTTACTGTGAGACAGAGAGAAAAAGAGAGAGAGAGAGAGAGAAAGAGAGAGAGAGAGAGAGCAGCAGCAGCAGACAGACACAGACAGACAGACAGTTAAAATGTAGGACGGCATATTTCTATTGCTTACAATTTTCTATTACTTCCCTATCATGACTAAATAATAAATTTAAACAAATACCAATTGTTGAGAATATCTGATGCGTAATATTTCATGAACGGATAGGTTTATCACAAACATCTCATCAAAAATAATAAATAATTGATTAAGATATTAATTATTAATGACTGATGAAGATAAGAATTATAAATAATTGATTAAGACAGAAATTATAAATAACTGGTTAAGATAAGAATTATAAATAATTTTAACTATATCGTGTAACCGTGTGTATTTTTGTTGGAGGATGGGGTCACATCGTTTATCGTAACCGTTTCTTTGCTCATGTTTTCTTTTTCATCACAAAACATGGCTAAAATTGTAAAGCTTGGCACACAAATCATTACGAGTTCGATCTACGGTTAAGGGTTGCACATCTGAAGGCGGGGACATCCTTTGGCTTATTTTGTTTAGATTCAAACACCTTGACCCCCCCCCCCCCGCATAAAACCAGCATATGACCCACAAACGACTCATGGTGCAAGTAACGAGCACTTGCTGTACAAGTGATGAAATAAAAATTAAAGTTATAACTGACCTTAGATTGTTTGGCCATTGATAAGACGAGCGCCTCATCGTTCTCAATGCGTCTCGTCATCAACAAGTCGAGCAGACTCTCTTCCATTGGTCGTCTTGACGGCTTCTCCGGACTCGTCAACAAGCGATCGCCTACTGCAGCAGACGAAAAATATACGCAGGTACAATCAAATAAAGCTTAGGAGACATTAGCGCCAAACATCGACCTTTGATTGTTTGCTTGTGAACAATTTACGTTTTATCAAAGGGTCAGTGACGTTACAAAATGTTATAGGAATCCAGATCCCTAAGATCTGGAAGTGTCCGATACGATATACCTGTTACAAGGAGACACACCTCTACGAAACTTAACAACCATGTTCTTCAACTATATTTTAAAGTTTCCACAGTAAGTGTTTTGAATGGCTAAACAATCAGACGAGTAGAACTTCGCATTCACAATAAACTCCGCCAGACAGCCTCTTCGTACCGCAGATATGCGATTAACTGGTTGGAGAACTTGACTGGGAACGTTCTTAGTAGTCAGTCTTATTGCATCGGAAACTTTCAGATCACAGCGATTTGGAAGCATATTCAATTTAGTAACGCCATGGGCTTTAGCAATAACATCCAACGTCCAGAAAAAAACCTCAAAGGTCGACATTTAGATTTAAGACGCCCTCATATAAATACTGCTCAAAATATACAATATGAATTTTCAACTGTTGGTCAAGATCTGAGTCACTCTAAACCTTTTTTAAAAAATAAAAAAGCAACAAATTTTACAAGATTTATAAACTTCCACATTTTCACCATACATTTGCATAAAAGATAGGCAGACTTTAAAAGATTCTGGTTAATTGCCCCCAACCCTCAAAGAAATACATAGAAACATCATTCTTATGCTGCTTTCATTCTTTATAAAGTTAGCATCCACATAGTCAGAAAGGTTAAAAGTTAAACGTATGCAATATGTAGCCTTCTTAAGGTTTCTTTGACATTACACGACCTTCAATAACAGTCAATATTTTTATATGACGTAAACCTTTATGACACAGATATTTGTCTGTTTTTTCTTTCAGGTCGCCGTGTTTTCTCAGCTCTTGTACGATCCGTTTGACTTGCTGATTTTGGCGCTGTAACTCTATGAGAAACTGGTCCTTGATGCTTAACAGAGTTTTTTCCCTTTCCTCTATGTAGGCCTGAGAGGTAGAAATAGAGAAACATTTTACGATTTCTTCGACATATTACCTTATAAGTACTCCTGGCCGATGTTACTCGATAAAATGAAGATCAAACGGAAAATTGCTCATTAAAACTGTTGAAATTAATTTTCTCCACTTTCACTGCAACTATTTTGCTGGGACCGTTGTTATATTAATCAAATTTAAAACAAGTCGGTAAAAAAACGAGATCATATTTAGAACGTGGTCTCATTCAGTCAGTAAGTTTGTTATTTCAATTAGTAAATTGGACAAAGCAAAGTAAATATGACTTCACAAACATGGTTGCTATTGGGGAGTAGTCTGTTGTAATAGTCTACCCCTCCCCCCATTCCCCCAGCGATTTTTTCTGGATCCGCTGTTTATTTTATCCGTTTTTCTGTATCACACACACACACACACACACACACCGGAAATATTTAGGTGCTTGCACTGACCTCTGCGCATCCATATTTTTATATGCATGGCATCGTACCTTTTTTGTTGTCGAGTTTAATTATAGTAGCGTTCGCACAATTGTGCATGTGCCACTTTTTTCTGACTGCACCGCAGCCTGCTAGTTGTTCCTGGGGAAGGGGATGGTGCCACCTCCCCTAGGCTTTTATGGATTCAGTGAACCCTGATAGTTTGGCCTCAATCTGTGGGTCCATAAAGGTCCCTACAGTTGAATGGTTGGCTGTCATTAGTGGGAAGGAGAGCTCGGGAACGGTCCTGCTTGCTTTACATCGCTGGTTTCTTGTTGCATTTGCCTGGTGGGTTTTTTTTTCCGAGATTTTTTTTTTCTTCAAAATGTTCTAAAAGGAGGGTGGATGTTCTATGCTGTTTATAGAGGTTCATAGTAGATATCATGTATGAAGTGAGATTTTCAAGGTTATTATGTTATTACTAGTCGAGGTGTTTAGGGTGTGTTTCCTACGTTATGTTATTTATAAGTTTTTAGATATTACCTCTTTAAGTTATTTATTAATTGATGTTTTTAGAGATTGAATGTTATTTATACTTTATTTAGCAAGAGACCGGAGTCCTAGCCGATTACACGGTTCGTTAAGGACATCTAGGACATCCGATTTTGCGGTTTCCTTAGTTTTTTATAGGTGCTTCGTAAGTGAATTATTTATTAATACTTTTATAAAATTAAATGATATGTTATGGTTTTTTATGTGGTGGCTTCTACATTTATTTAGCTAGTTACTGGGTCTTTTGGTTTTGTGGGGATAGTAATTATATTTGTTTCCTAAGTCCTGCTGAGTCTATGAATTGATTTATATTTTTATATGCTGATTGTTTATTTTTATTAGAGTCCATAAGTAACTCTGGGTATGTGTGTGGTAATCCAATCTCTTTTTGGTTTTTGATAAATATTTTCCGAGCGGGTTGATATTTTGGGCATATATTGAATACGTGGTGTAGATCTTCGGTGGTGTGTCAGTTAAAGCAGTTAATGGTTGCTGGTTTGGGTCCTATAAACCTTCCAAAACTGCTTGCTAGTTTAGTTTTTCCAGTTTTTATCCTGTTTATGGTTTTCTGTTCTAAATAGGTACCCTTAGGTAGCTGTATGTTCCTATCTACGTTTTTTTGGGGTTTCATTGTGATTTTTCCCTTTTGTGGAGGAGTTCCAAAAATCTTGCCATGTTTGGTCTACATATGTTTGTGCGAAGCTTATTGCTTCTGTAGAGCTATAGTTAAGCTTGATAGAGTTTTGATCTCCTAGTTTGGTTTGTGCAACTTTGTCTGCTGTTTCGTTGCCAGAGATTCCAATGTGCGACGGTATCCACATGAGCTCGACTAATTGATGTGCTGTGGTGATATCGTCGATTAATTGGCATGCTCTGTCGAGGAATTGTTCCCTAGAGTGTGTATTGCGATTTTGGATCGATTTGATAACGCTTAGGGAATCGCTTATAATGACTGCTTTAGGTATTTGGTTGTCTTTGATCCATTGTAGTGATTCAAGTATAGCCCAGAATTCAGTGGTGTAAATGGAGCAATAGTCAGGTAATCTGGATCCCGTTTGTATATTGAATTCAGGGATGACTATTGCTGCTGCTGTTCTTGGTGGGTTGTTTGTTTCTGATCCATCGGTATATATTTTAACATAGTCCGGGTATTTTTGGTTGATTTCGTTTACCAGTACAGGTTTTAGTAAGTTTTCTTGTCCTTCTTTATTGCCTAATTTGGTAGCTTCAATGTTAATCCTTGGTGGTTTTTGTAACCATGGTGATTTGTTCTGGTCTGTATTGTTTGTTACCTGTTTTATTAGTAGAGGTATCTTTTCTCTTAGTTCAAGGATTACTTTGCCACTTGGTGTGATAGGTATGATTTTGGGTTTGAAGACAACTTTACACTTATTTATAGCTATTTTGGTGGGATGGTTGTCTGGGTGGGTATCTAATCGAATGGAGTATCGGTGGAGCAGTTCTTGCCTACGTAATAGCAAGGCTTTTCTCTGGATAGTGTCAAGTTTTTGTAGTACAGGTTGCTTAGCCGAGTTATATGCTTGGCAACTGTAATCCAGTTTTGATCTAATTAGGCTTTTATATATCGTGAGGAGGGTTTCCTGGTTGGATCCCCAGTCAGTCCCTGTGATGTTACTGAGTAAATTGAGATCTTTGTTACAATTCTGGGTGAGTTGTTCAATGTGCTGTTTCCATGTGAGGTGGTTGTCAAAGAACATTCCTAGGAATTTTACTACTGCTACGTATTTGATTAATTGATTTTGTATATAGAAGTTTGGATAGACTAGGTTGTTATTTCGTTTGGGGGTGAATATGATTGCCACGGTTTTTTCATGAGATATTTTGAAACCCCATTTGTTTGCCCATCTCCCTATGTTGTCTAGGCTCTGCTGGATTTCTTTAACTACTGTGTTATTGGCAGGATTTCCATTCCTCCATATGCCACTATCATCTGCAAATTGTGACAAGTTTATTTTTGTGGAGGCTACATTGGGGTCAAGGTCGTTTACAA
This sequence comes from Sinohyriopsis cumingii, assembly GCA_028554795.2. Lineage (NCBI taxonomy): Eukaryota > Metazoa > Mollusca > Bivalvia > Unionida > Unionidae > Sinohyriopsis > Sinohyriopsis cumingii. The sequence continues at coordinate 46,202,555 of CM068836.1, read as the reverse complement.
TTAGGTTAAATAGTAAGGGACTTATTACACTGCCTTGCGGTGTTCCATTTTCAAGTGAAAATTCTTCCGAATGGGTGTTGCCTATTCTTGTGGTAATTTTCCGGCCTGTGAGGAAATCGCCAATCCAGTTGAACAAGCGTCAGTTATTCCAAATTGGTTTAATTTGGCCATTAGTCCATTGGTCCATACTAGGTCGAACGCTTTTTCTAGGTCTAAAAAAACCGCTATGAGGTTGCGATCGGTTTTCCTATGTGCGTTAAAAGCGAGTTTGATGTCTGTTTCCAATCTGAGAAGTTGGTCAGTTGTGGACCGTTTGTTCCGAAAGCCACATTGATTTATGGAGAGTAGGTTATTGGTTTCTAGGTGGTGTTTTAACCTATTTGCGATTATTGTCTCCATTATTTTGCAAATATTGTTTGTAAGGGAGATGGGTCGGTACGAATTTATGTTGTTGGGATCTTTACCTAGCTTGGGGATTGGTATTACTATGGCCTGTTTCCATTTGGTGGGTAGTTGGCCTTTATCCCATATCCTATTAAAGAGTTTGATTATGGCTATTGTTATATTGATAGGTAGTTTTTTGTAGATAATGTGACCTAACTGATCCTTACCAGGGGATGTTTCGTTTTTGGATCGTAGGGCTATCTTCCATTCATGTACTGTGATGTCGCTATTTAGGTGAGATTCTTTTGTTCCTTGGTCTTGAAACATTTGAGGTTGGGTTCCCTCCATTAGTTTTTTGTGTTCTTGAAAGTTTTTGGTGTGATTATTGTTGCTACTCATGTTCGAAAAATGCTTCGCTAGGAGGTCTGCCTTATCTTTATTTGTTATGGCATTTTTAATTTTTGTGGCTGAGGTAGTTGCTTTCCCTTTGATGGCTTTTATCTTGTCCCATATTTGTTTTGAGTTTGATTTTAGACTCAGTTTAGAGCAAAAGGTTTGCCATAGATTAATTTTAGCAGTTTTTATAGATTGTTTTAGTGCTTTTTCTTTATCTTTATATTGCTGGAAGTAGATAGAATTTTTGGTGCGTTTATATTTATTTAAGGCCCTTTTTTTGTCTTCATGTGCTATAGTGCACTGTTTAGTCCACCATGGTACAGGGTTTTTATTTTGGATATTAGTTGTCTTTGGTATGCATCGGCTAGCTGCTTCTATAATTGTGTCTGTTATGTTATCATAATACATGTAAATACTTGGGCTTTCTAAGTTATCTGGATTTACTCTAGCTAGTAATAATTGGAATTGGTCCCAGTCTGCCTGTTGGTACCTCCATTTAGGTGGGGTTTCGTTAGGAATGTGTTGAGTTTTTGTTTGAATATTGATTGTGATGGGAAAATGGTCACTTCCTAACGTATCTTCCTGATCCACCCACCAATTTGTGATTTGAGCCAATTTTGGGGTATTGATGGTTAGGTCTATGGCTGAGAGAGCGCCATCCTCAGGGTTTAATATAGTGTTCGACCCGTCATTTAAGATGACCAGATTGTTCTCAGTTATCCATTTTTCATCCAATTTTCCTCTTTGATCTTTCTTTTTACCTCCCCATAATTCACTGTGTGCGTTGAAGTCGCCACAGATCATTAGATTGTTGTTGTTGTTATTAGTGATTGCCTTTAGTGAGATTAGGTTGGTAGGGCAGAAGGTACCCCCTGGGTCGTATGCATTTATTATTTGAATGTTTGTGGTTCCTATATTTATCATTACTGACATTATTTCGATGCTATTATTGATGTTTAGGTTAGGGGGTACTTCTATTACTTCATAGTAGATTAGTGTATCTATTAAAAAAATTGCTAGTCCCCCCCCTTTCTGCCCCATGGGTCTGTTTTTAAAGATTCCCTGGGTATAGCCTTGTAGTTTGGGCAGGCGTTTGTGTTCTTGTGTTATGAGGGTTTCCTGTAGGCAGATTACGTCTGGTTTTACCTTGTATAAAATTCGTTAAGGATGTTATTAACAATGTAAAGGTGACATTTTGAGCATGTACTAGACGGGGTATATAAAATACAAAACCGTATTCATCTTTTTGTTCAGTGTTGCAGTTTTCTCTTACATTATTCTTATTAGTTTACTGTTACATTTCTTTCAGCCATTTTTAATTACAACTATATCGTTTGGACCGTCGTGGTATCAACCATGGGTGGATCCAAGGGGTGGGACCGATTGTCGTCCCCCAACAATAAATAAATAGATGAGCACGAGACAACTGGATCAGTTCGTATACTAACTTCTTTACAGCTAGGTGGTTAAAAAATATGCCCTGGAAACACTTAAAGTGAAGCAGTTTTCGGTGGCTTCGCTACCTGGGTCCCACCAGGGATTGATTCTTACAGACTCCTCGACAACTTGTTTACACACATTCTGAGACATTACTAAACGATGTTTCTGTATCCGCCTTAGTAATCATGTATGTGACCTCTGATCAATTTGCAACGCTCGTGTTACGCGGAAGTTGATGAATGGTGTGCGAAAGACGGTCCCAAATGCAAACGGTAACCAAATTAGGACTGAATAACCGATTTACAGAAAAAAATCCGCCCCCAACCCGCCAAACCCTGCGTATCTATCTTCACTGTATTTTGAATTCTCTGTTTCTGGAGTTAAACAAGTTATACAGTGTGCAACGTTTTCCAGACAACTATATGTGACATTTTTCTTAAGGTTCAATTCCATTTGATTTAATTCTGTAATTCGTATAAAGAAGGGGAAATACAATCCGTAGAAACTGTATTAATTTTGTCCTTCCACATCGCAAAACATATTGATAAAATCTATATGTGTTACATACCTAAAAAGTGAAATAGAAAATTAGCAATTTATTTTGACTTCGTAAGAGGAATATACAATTTGTTCGAAATAATTTGTTGTTTTGCAAATTAATATTAAACAGAAAACTCCTCTGCACTAATTGATACTGTGTTGGGTCATACACTAACCTGCATTTTTTGACGATCAGTCTTCATCTGTTCAAACATTTTCTGAACGCTGATTGCCCATTCCTGCACAACACGTGCATGTCTGATCGCTGCTTCACTGCAGTTTAGAACCCCTAAAAGTACGCAGAAAATTGTTACAGATTTTGTTTCAGTATTTATTAAAGTTTGAGAATATGTAATCTAATGCATTACACGTTGTTACAAATATATAAAAATATAGAACGAGTCAAAGCGGGAGGCAAGAATAAATTTGTTGAGTTATTTATCGTACACGTCAAGGATCGATCGATCGACAGACAGACAGACATACAGATAGATAGATAGATAGATAGATAGAAAGACATATAGACATCTGGATAGATATTCATATATATGGCTTAATAGACAGATAAATTGATGGATGGACAGTTGGACGGATAAGAGGATTGATAGAATAATGGATGGACCATTGACTATGCTGCCGAAGATGCCCATCAGGAAAGTATTTCCATTCAATCATCACCTCCAGTAAATACAATTAAATCATTACACGAAATCTTGTCTGACATTTTAGCTGCACGTGTTTAATATGACCACGTCCAATAGCTGAATTTAACGGGTCATTTTATTTACACTTGTTCAGGATCGAATAACAGTTAAATCCCATATATTAATTATCTTTTATGGACCCGAAAACTATAGTTAAAAAAACGTTTCTTTACTAATACGTCCTTCATATTTACGTGGGCGAGTCCCTCTTTTAAGAAGGGGCACGAGGCGACCGACGGGGTTCGCCTTTACAGATCACTGAAATCTCAGGTATGTCCGCGTGGATTCGAGTCTCGTTTCGGCCCACGTGAGTAGGTGAGAAACTTTGCCAGCAGCTTCCGGTGGATAGATGGTTCTTCCCGGGGTTTTCCCGAATTTTTCCTCCACCAAATATACTGGCCGCCATGCGTAGCTTATTATGTGCTGAAAACTGTCGCCCCCCCCCCCCCCGCCGCACCGCCGGCAACAACCCTCTTTTTCAGACAACAGGAGGGATGTAGTTCATTGTCCTCGAAAAGCTCCAAATATATCAATTGGAGCCAATGCACATTAGAGTGAAATAGACTGCCCTTTTATTTTGTTTAATTTGTTGGAGAAGTATTAAAATTAGACATTGCAAATATTGGATGCAGACGACAGTTTATACCTTGTATGCATGTGTAGCCCGAGGTACCTTGCCCCTTCCATAAAAATGTAGTTTTAAAGGAACAGGATAGTGAGCAGACTGATTTTTCTCACCGAAAATTCAGTTTCTTTGGAAATGTTGACGATGTTGACAATCATGTTATAAATTACGCATCAAGTAAAGACATGGATAAGTTTTGTGCATTAACAAAATATCATTGATTCTGTTTGTGCTTATAATCGTACAAACTGCAGGAGTTTGAGTTTAGGTGTTAGCGGTGGCAAGAAAATAATACGGTAATGTTACAAATATCATCGAAGATTTGACACAAAAAATGGGAGGAGTGTACATGAAATCAGCCGAATACTGCACATGCCCTTCTAGTACCATTTCCGGTGTGATTCACACATTTCTGCAGTGTTGTTCTGTGCAGAAAAGGCCAAGAAGTGTCAAGCCATGGGTTTCAACGCTGCACTGATCTAAGGTTTGATAAGGGAGATAACTAGTAATATGTCATTGTGTCGCGGGAAGAGAAGAGTAGTATATTCATATACAGTGGAACATAGTGATATTTTCAGACGGAAGTTTGATAGTCGTTAGAAATTACGGCAGTATATTTTTAGAAAGAACGACGAAAGGTGGAGGAGAGGTTTAGTTCCCTCCAATCGGAAATATCAAGTTATGACATGGAGGTGCATTATAAGCAAGGTGTTGGCATATTAACAAGTGTAAATGGAAACAAATGCTCAGAAATATACGGAGATTCTGGATACCCATTTATGGCCAGTTCTGGCTAGATATTTACCAGACAAATGGTATTTATTTCAGGACGAAAATGAACCCGTTCATCGCACTCACTTCATTCAAATATAAGAGAAAAAAAATCATATAATATTTACCAGTTTGGCTAGTACACTTGTTTATCAAACAGAAACTTTATTGTAGATGTCATTTGATAAATAAAGTATAAATAACATTCAATCTCTAAAAACATTAATAAATAAATAACTTAAAGAGGCAATATCTAAAAACTTATAAATAACATAACGTAGGAAGCACACCCTAAACACCTCGACTAGTAATACCATAATAACCTTGAAAATCTCTCTTCATACACGATTTCTACTAAGAACTTCTATAAAAAGCATAGAACATCCCCCCTTTTTTTTAGAACATTTTGAAGAATAATAAAAAAAATCGAAAAAAAAAATCGCAAGAAACACCAGGCAAATGGAACAAGAAACCAGCGATCTAAAGCAAGCAGGACCGTTCCTGAGCTCTCCTTCCACTAATGACAGCCAACCATTCAACTGTAAGGGACCTTTATGGACCCACAGATTGAGGCCAAACTATCAGGGTTCCTTGAATCCATAGAAGCCTGGGGGAGGTGGCACCATTCCCTTCCCCAGGAACAACTAGCAGGCTGCGGTGCAGTCAGAAAAATGTGGCACATGCACAATTGTGCGCACGCCACTATAATTAAACTCAACAACAAAATTTGATAAATTCCAATGCATTCAGCGCATATAGATGGATATTTCTCGAACTATACTGGAAGTCTGTATAAATCGATCTCCAGACGACTAAAGCAAGTAATAGGATGGAAAGAACACCTGATGAAATATGAAGGTAAATTCTATTTTCTGATTACTCTGTTTATCTTTTGAAGCCTAATTACCATTACGAAAATCAATAATAATGTTCAAAGAAAACAAAATATCGGTCTGCGAAAATCATGTGCTCTTCAAACAGTGAAAATCGTGTAGATATCTAAAAATAATTCGGGGCGAACTGGTTACAGATTATCTTTCCCAATGCATGACTATAATGATCCCTTTCAATAAATATAAATTTCTCGAGTCTATCACAACATAATGCGCGGCTACTACAGCTGGGTACCGCGGTATTTCTGAATGTAACGCGCGATACGTACCGAAGCATGCTGCAATTATATTAAGGACCAACAATTCAATGGTCTCGGAAAGGGGCCTGACACTTTTATGTTTAATTTCTGTCTGTCAACAGTTGGAATAATATTTTGCTCTGATTTATAGCAAAATGACACCTTGTTATGTTCACGATATTTTTTGGGGAAAAATATTAATTATCTTGAGATAAAAGAGAATATATCAGCTCACAAGAAAACCACGGTCATACAAAGAACCCCGAAAATTAGATGGCCAACACCTTATGGAAGATGCGTTTGCTATTTTTATGTTAACTGTTGAATAAGTTGCAATCTAAAAGCTGTAGCTAAAGTGGAATGATTAAGTTTAAACTATGGCTGACACAATCAAAGACATCGTGCCGACATTCCAGAGCCTATTGAAAAAATTCGTTAAGTGCTGATTCTGAGCCAACAATTTACTAGCTATAGTGTTAGTATAGTAGGGAGAATACAGTAAACATATACCACACTCAACAAACGATAAAATATTTAGTGGACTAAAGAAAATTACGTAAAGTTCAGACAGGAAACAAGTACGCTCCTAAAAATCATAGAATGATTCGCAGCCTTAAAAAGGAATAGATATACTTAGCACATTCGCATGCAATAGTCGATAACTAAAACATGACACGTGTTGTTTTTTTAAATTTTAAGTCCGATATTTTTTAGACAATTGGATCTGGCTAAAATATATTTCAAAACTTCGATTTTGCCACCGCGTTGTCATACGTGACAAGTTTCAAACATGTGATTAAAGGAGCATACATATATAGACAAACCTGCGGAAAGAACGTGTTTGATGCGGTGTAGGAATATGTCGAAGCAATCGATATATTTCTGCGATGTATCAAACGAGTTCTTTCTCCTTCTCGGAACGAAACGTTTATGTGGTTTTGTATTTATTGCATCTCCACTTTTTAGTCACACGTTGTTTTCAATTTTTATGTATACGTTTAAAATTATGAATTAGACATTTGGCTTTTTATGAAACATTGTACAACCTCGAAAACTCCCCATGTGACCAAAGTTATCGGGGCTAGGCTTAGGCTATGCTGTGCAGTTGTGTCACCAGTTTGTCTGCATTGCTGAGGTGGTGATTTACTCTTTAGCTTTGAAATGTTGCAAAAATGTTGCACGGGATATATGAATTGATTTTAACTGCACTTATATGCAAGTTGATGCTTCCTTACTTCTCTAATGGAACATAGGTTTTAGACCAGTAAGTGACCTTCTCTTCATTGACCATACTTACTGAATAGACATACTCTACTTCCAAGCAAATTTCAGGGCAAACTTTACATAATATCAGTACTTATATACATTACATTTTATGCTGAAAGTTGAAGATTTTACAGCACTTTCAAACTCTTTAGGTCTATACTTTGGTGAAAGCTTAACTGTGTATTAATATTATTCATATTTGACAATGCATTTAACGTTTCAACCACATACACAAACAATATAGAGAAAGCTAACCCTAAGCTTTCGTGCATACTCTAAAGACAACACCAGCAGACTGATTTAATCTCAAAAGACTGCTAACATCGCTCGATGGAATGGTGAACGATGATAACAGATTGTCCCAGATATACGGCAGGTTGTAAGGGTTGTTCAGCGTCGGTTTGTGTGCACGGATGTAGATTGATTCCTCCTAGATCGAGAACAAGCCTGGCTCAGAACAGGCTTGTTCTCGATCTAGAATTTGTTCTGAGTTCCAAGTTACAGTATGGCCATGGCAAACATTGTAGATGTGCCGTGATACTTCAGACGAGCTTGAACTATTAATTTGTGACAGATATAACCATTTTTGTAAAAAGAAAGTAAATTTGTGAAACTATTTTGCCATGAATAATGAAAACATGACGTTAAGTCGTAACAAGATTCCTCAGGAATTTCCGTACACTCCTTCCTTACGAAAACTACCGACGTACCGGTACAGTGAAAAGGTACAGTGGTACGTACCACCGGAGCAAAATACCGCGGTAACCGGTATAATGGTAATACCGCGTTCCTCTAACGGCCATGTTAAATACTCCATCATCGCCTTAACTGTAAATGTTCCTGTGGAAATAACAATCATACGCTCTAATCTAGTAGATTTATATATGACAGAATCTTTCTTTCTCTCTCTCTCTCTCTCTCTCTCTCTCTCTCTCTCTCTCTCTCTCTCTCTCTCTCTCATTACCGTTCAGATCGAGAGCGAAGTGTCGAATCTTATCCTGGAACTCCATCAATAGCTCGGAGGTACCAATTTTCGCTTTGTCGAGTACTGGTTGTTCATTGCTGGCTGTCGCGCCATTTCCACTCATCTGGACCTCGAAATCGTCCAGAGCACCACTTTCGTTTTCGTCGGTCGGCTGCAGGGTCAAAGCCTCAACAGTTGACGTTAGTCTTGCTATGACATCCTCCAGCTCGTACTGACGCTCCTCTAACGATGCAATTCTTTGTATATACTCTTCCTCGATGCCAATCATTCTATCCTCCTCTTCATTGTCTTCATCGTCTGTGTTTTCGTCGTTTTCCTCAATGCTGTCTTTTACGGAGGTTCCCGGCACATATTTGGGAAGTTCTTTGGTTGAAGATTCTTCGGTAGATTGGCTGTCGCGTCTTTTGGTTTCCACGTTATATTCCGCCATATTGGCTTCGAGATTCTCGCCGCAGTTGTTATACTGGTATTGTAGGTCATACGTACCACACTCGTCATGGTACTCATCTTGTAGATCAAGGTATTCTTGGCCATCCGTTTCGCTGACTGAGGTTGGGAATCCATCCAAGTTCTCCAAAGAATTTCTTACCTAAGAAAAAGAAATGAAACGCAAAGAGGAATTTTTTTAGCTCCATAATTTATGCGAAGAATCGGTAGAAAATATGTTCCTGGCTTACTAATCAATTAAATGGTTGAACGACTGGTCTACCGATTAAGACGATGTTAAGAGGTCCTTGAAATTATCAAGGACAGTATATTCAGAATCTGGTGTGATCCAAGGATAGGGTGCTATGCTCCACTGTTGTAGCGACACTTTGTCTTTTAATAGCTTGATGTTTATTCATAATACACTGGGGAAGAGAAAAGTTTGGGCTAAAATTATGACTTTTGTGGACAATAAAGAGATCATCGTTATAGAAAAGTTACACAAATCACATAGCAGTTCAGAACCGACTATTTCAGCAATTGGTATCATTTTTTAGAATTTAATTACAAATCCTTTAAATGACAATTATTCTCTTTATTTAGATCCTTCTACATTCATCTTTTTTTGTAAGGTCATTATTTAGGCGTCCTGAGAAATACAAATTGTAATACTAAAGTTCATTTACTTAAACACTTTTGGACGAGGTCAACCTGAAAGTGTGATACAGTACAAACTAGAGAACTGATTTCACAACGGAAGCAGCGCGTGTTGAAAACAAATTTGTTATGATATAGTGGACAACCTCTTTTCTTGATCTAGTTTAGTACCTGACCACCACTGTAAAAATTGATAACAATCAAAATTTTTCGCCTCGTAGATCTTTGGTGACATTTCACTTGCAGAACATTCAACAATCAGGATTAAAATGTCTTTGGTTAAACTATTTTAGTAATAAATTGTAGAACAACAATTAATATTTAATTTAGTCTGACCATATTAACATATAATTCAGTGGAGTCCGAAATCTCTCTGTATAAAAAAATGTGATTCTCTATTCTGGAAACTTTTTGAGGATGAAACTCAGTTCAAGCTCAAATCTACCTAAATATACATAATGCTATGAATACTTATAAGTCAATGAAATTTTGCAGACTCGCAAAGGAGCTCAAGATAAGAAAATCCTGATATTTTGATAAGTTAAATATATTTTTAATTAAAGATATGATTTTAATTAAAGTCACAGAATGTTAATGTTTCGTGATTAGGTTCTTGAGCTTGAGTTTTGTGGCCAGCACATTATGTGTGTTGTTACGTTGATTTAAACATAATTTATTATTCGGAAGAAAACATACAATGATAATAATAGGAAGTGTGTGTGTGTATGTATGCGTGTTTCTCATTTATGTACCGAATTGGGGGAGTGGGTGGGGGGTGGGGGGTTCTTAGAAATTTCTCAGAGTGCCCCTTCTCCGACCCGCATCCACATATAAAGATGCTTGACTCCTCGTTCAACGATCTACAAGAAACTGACTTGAAAATTTTCGAGTTCTCAGGCGGGACAGATGTTTGGACAAGCAAGTACACTATTCCTAATTAACATTTATCTCATTGAAGAAAACCCTTGACCCAAAATAATGGTACTTGATTGTAATTCTTTGCTATTTTAAAATTAAATATAAATTTGATGCATACTGTAGGGATAAAATATGCCTTTTTCAAATTGAAATTATGTTTTTCCGTAAAATATTAAAAACACGATATAAGTTCATCTTTTGCATATTATAGTGTAAAACTGTACAATGCTGTCGGACCTAAGGTTTCCGTCTCCAATATTGAAGCAAAACGTTTACCGAATTCGACCGATTGACGAAAATAAAATACTGCAATTGTTACTGTACCATTTGAAAAGGCAATTGTTACCAGAATATTCTGTTTAAAAAATCTTAATTTTGGACACGGGATACCACCCCCATGGTTTCATGACTCTCGATATGTCGGCCTATTCTGCGCACAGCTTTGAAAAGTTGTAATGTTTATCAATCGGGCTACAGTTTAGAACTGAAGTACATTACTTTCGAATGTTTCTGTCAGCATTTCAGTCGAGTAATTAGGTCAGGTTTATAGCTAGTTTTACAAAATTCAACGTAACAATGCCAATAAATGGCAAGAGATATTAAGCAACCTAAAACGATCTTGTTAAAAATTTAGTGAAATTCAACATTTTATTTAAAAACAGCTATTATGTGGAAGGGAAACAACAGTGAATAGGCTGTAATGTGTTTACAACGTCTTGTTTAAGAAGAAGCATTATTAAAGAATTTAGAAACAGACTATACGCCGGGGAATTTCTCGAGAATGCCGTTCTAGCGGCAAGTTGACACGTTGGGTAGCGGACGATATTGCACGTGTGGGATAACTTGCAAAATTGGAAAATTGGATAAAGATGCATAATTTTTTAAGGCATACATTTTCATATTTTATATAATATATTTATTTGCATGATTCTAAAAGATACATAGTAAATATGATTTTCTGGGTTACAGGTTGAAGAAGGTTATTGGAGTGAGTATTTAATAAAGCAAGTTAAAATATCAATGTGTTGTTCATGTTGTTACTATATTATTATTATTATTATAATTATTATTATTTTTATTATTATTATTATTATTATTATTATTATTATTATTACCTGGATGTGATGCTTTAACGTAAGCAGTTCGTCGCTCCTTGCTTTTCTCAGAACACAAATTCCATCATCAGTATCATTATGATTCTCATTAATTTCGGGGCGTTCCACTTTTGTGAAAAGTTTTTCATCCATCAAATATTGATTATCCGTGAGTGTTTTTGTCTCTGTTGGCTGATAATCTCCAGTAGTATTCTTCTTCATTAAGGACTGGTAATCTGTTATTGGACTGCACTGTTTTGTTTGCTCAAAGTGTTTGGAGAGGGCATTGTTCGATCTTTCATCTCCACCAATTTCTTTGTCTGAGCAAAGCGAATTTGTATTGGATTCATCCAATTTGTTTGTCATCCTGTCGTAATACTCGTTTTCAGATCTGTTGATCTCGGCATTCAACACGTCATTAACAACATAACTGACATAATCACATTCCATTTCGCTATTTTCCATCGCCGATGCTAATTCGTCGTTGGAACAACTAACGGCCATCGTATAGCGTTCAGTATGACGTCATTTTCATTCTACTGACGTCACGAATAGAGACGTATTTCAAATAAAAAGTATGACGTCACGTGAGCCAGAGATTTATTGAAAGCACAAAAGAGCGAATATTACTGCCTTACATGTAACTGAAGTTCCCACAAACAATTTCTATTGCAAACTCGAACGATACGTCTTTGTTTGCTTAAACTTTTGAAAAAATGTGCATAAAAAGTTTATAAATAGGCTATAACTCTTACTTTCAAATGCACTATATTTTAACGATTTTCTTTTTGTTGCTTATCTGAAATTCCTTTCAGGTGAAAGATTATTTCAAATTAAATCATTTTTTAAAATTCATTTTAATAGACCTTGCTCATAACCTAATTTTTTAACAACATTTTTGGGAGGATAGGCATTTTTCACAGCATGCAAAGACGGGATACCTAGAACGTGACTAAAATATATAAATTTTGACCAAACCTGTCATTAATTTAATTTTAAATCAGACAAATTTTGTATTTGGAATATGAAAGGTAAACAGTATATTAAAGCATGTATATTTTTACTAAGATCAAACACAATAGACGATATTTTCTATTATGAGATGTAAGAAAGAAAGAAAACAGCGAATTAAAAAGGTACGGATGATGTCTATAAACTGGATTTAATAGAAACAAACAAATACAACAACTATCGTGTTCAAATTTGTCTAAACAACTAAATATCATGCCCAAAGCAGACTTCTCAATCATTAAACTCGTATTCTAGTATTCTATTTCGTTCTCCCTCTCTTTATACTCTTCTTCCTTCATTTTGATCAGTGTATGTTGACGGTACTTCGATAAGTTAAGGCACTAAATGACTTATGAAGTCAACTTTTATCATGAATGTCGCGAATCCCACAATGTTTTAATATGAAAAATTTTGTTAGATTTTACAATATTGCTCGTTAATATTAAAATAATTAGCATTTCCAACAGCTTTTCCCTCAGTAAACGTCTGTAAATATGAAGATAGGGTTGAAATGCAAACCTTTGAATTTATATGAAAAGTTTGACGGAAGAACTTATGTTGTTGTTGTTGTTGTAGGGTTAAACGCCAATTTTCAGCACACGATAGGCTATACATGACGGCTAGTATTAATGGTGGAGGAAGAACCCGGGAAATCCCCGGAAAGAACCACCGACCCTCGAGAAGCTACTGGCAAGCTTTCTCACATACCCACATTGGCTGAATCCGAGACTCGAACCCACGCAGACAGAGGTGAGATGGCAGTGATCCGTAACGGAGAGCGCTTTAGACCACTCGGCCACTCGGGGCCCCCCGGAAGAACTTATAATGAAGACTTCGTTTTGTGCTTCACATATATGTAACAGGCTCTCCAAGTGGGTCTAAATAAATATTCACCTCTTGGTAACTACTTTTATACAAACGCATGCTGAGATGCTAAATGAGTAAATTTTGAAAAATGAAACTGTTCAAAAAAACTTAATAACTTTCCTGGAGAAAACTGGAAAGATGTTCGTTTTAAATTCTTGTCATCTTAACTTTTCCATTCTCTCCTCCTGCTATAGCTATTACTAATACTAGTATGATGACGAAGATGACACGAAAATCATATGCGATTATTCGTAGAGCAGGTACTCTAGGGTCGAGGTTTGCTCTTATCCATTTAGTTAAATAAAAGCTTTAGATAGTCATCGTCAATTTGTTTTAATGAAAATGCTCAAAATAAAACAAGACACTCACGTGGATCTGATAGTGCTCACCCGGTTAATTTGACCTGAAGGCCAAATATAATAGCAATGTGTCAGTCAATCTGGATTGAAATATTTAAGACGAAGACGACTGCCTAAATTTTTGGTCTCTTTTAAGTGATGGCGGCCATATCAGATTGCCGAACGAATGTCTAAATATTTGGTTTCTTTTAAGTGATGACGGCCATATCAGATTGCCTAACGAATGCCTAAATGATTTGTCTATTTCAAGTGACGGCGGCCATATCTGATTGCCTATCAACTTCATGTGTGCAAACTTGAATGGTCATGGTAAAAGACTTCCTTTTATAAAATGTTAGAAAATGTAACTTATTATTTCTAAATTTGTTAGTAATGTTGACAATATTTAACTTAAAATCAATGTCATGGAGAAAACGTTGCCATGAAATGGTGACTTAATGTTCTCTGTATTGTTTAGTCTAATTTTGTCGAGCGCTTTATGAAGACAATTAGCTTTAAAGATTTTTCTACTTTTAGTAACAGTGGCCATAATTGATTCCAGAGCGCATTGATCCTACAAATTATAAAGTCACGATGCAAGAATTCTATATTTCAAATTTGGGTTAATTGTGTTCATTACTCTTTCTCGGGGGTGGGGGGTGGGGGTTCGTACACAAACAATTTTAGCGACATTGGCTATATTTAATGTTTGGATAACATCTGTCAATGATGCTTGAAAGATCGTGGTGTCAAAATATTCTCGAGAAAATTTGGTTCAACTAATTTTTATTTATCGAGATGTTTGTTTCGAGAGCAAGTTGAAAATAGCGATTGCTTACAAGTCACAAGCAACGGCAGTCGCACAGAGTTCGTTTGGTCTTATGGGCAGATAAACCCAAATTCAAAATATGAGATATATCACTGTCTAAATTTCTGTACATTTTTAATCAAACATTGCTGGAAAAGTATTAAAGAAGAAAGAAAAAAGGAATGTAAAGGAAAACAGAATTACACAATATTACATCTTTTTGCCTTCACATCAAGATCTCAAACAATTTAACTCATAACACAAAATAATTAATACGAAATGGCGTTTCTCAGGGATGTTTTTCTTCAATATGGTACTCATGATGTCATTTCAAAGCTAGTAATACAAAGGTGTCACAGATCAAAGTGACACTTCATCTTTAAACAACTATTCCAGTACGGACATTAATGACCGCTCTTCTAAACGGACGAATGTACCAAATATTACATTTAAAATGGTCAGTAATGGTCACTGTATTATAATAATCAACAACACAGTTGTATGTTATGTTGGAGCAGCATACCAGAAATTCTCCTGGTGCTTCATAAACTGCGTGGGAATGATGGCCAGCTGATCATGCAAAGATTCTCCGCAGCATCAACGGCGTCATCTCTCAGTTTGCTTGATTTGTTTACTGTGTAAAACCGGCTTGGTGTATAATTTTAAAAGTTCTACTGAGTGCGGCCACCACCATCACCAATTAAAATAGAAGAAAGGAACAGGAAAACAAGAGCAAAGAAATAATACCAAGAAGAGGAGACGATTATCAAACCGCCAAGCCGTGAACAAAGGAATTGCACAGAACAAAGGAACTGTCAAACAAAGGAACGATAGGAACACGTAACAGAAATAAAAGGAACAAAGGAGAGACTTCTAGCGGAGGAGCAGACTGGGTTAGGACAAAAACAAAATATAAGTCATCATTCAATGCTATACGCAATTTAAGTAGAAGAATGCAAACTAGGTCCAAACAAATGGCTCTATTCAATCCAAACACGCAAACACACAAACCACCAAACAACCCTCTCAATAAATCAGTAAAAATATTGGATGTATCACAACTCCAAACAGCACCAATAAAGCATGTAAAACAAGCAAGATTAACGCAAGTCGTACCAACCACGGCAAACTCGAATTCAACCAACATCACACTGGGACCCCAAATTCTGGTCACAAACACAGACCAAACAAACCACAAACCAGCAGACATAACTAACACACCCCCACCCCACCAACAGAAACTACTAGAAATACAAAACTACACTCCAGGGAACAATATAAATACAATGCCAATACTATCGCCAATCCTCTTCAAGGAAGCGGAAAAACCAAACACAAATGAAGATATAGACACCACTATTCCAAACCTAACAAATGAATTTGACAGTTACCGACATACCTCAAACTCCCCACAATTAGACCACATAACCATAACCAGCACCCCAAAATTCACCAAAAATGAAATAACCAATTCTAGAAACATGCAAACAAACCAACAACAGGAAATCAAGCAAACAACAACAAATCAAAACATTAGGAAAGAAACTATACACTCAAGCCAAACTCCTGGACCATCTGGGATAATAACAGCAAGGGAACCACAAACCTATGGGAACAAATCCAATGAATTAGACACTAAAAAACTACCCAGCAGCATTACTAACATGGCAACCCAAAGACCCCAAACAACCCAAAACACCCAAAACACATACCTAGGTAAAGGCAAGGGCCCGCTAAAACCCCAAAACAACAACAAAAAAAACCACAAGTAAGGTTAACTCAAAACAGGAAATAAAACAACAACATAACCCCCAAAACAAAATTTACAATTATCATTCTATCGAACACACAATTTACATAAGCAGCAGGTGCAACATAATTACTAGTCTAAGTACCAATAGTATTATGACAGCTCTGGCCAAAATTCACACTGGACAATTCAAACTGATAAGACCAAGGCGAAACTACCTGATTGTCCAATGCGGCACAATTCAACAGGTGGAAAAATTCATCCAAATTGAAACTATAGGCCCAATAAAGATCAAAGTAGAGAGACACCATAGCACTCAGAGGAAAACACGAGTCACTTCGAACTCCAAACACAGTGAAACCACAACTAATCTGGCTGAACCCACTAAAACCACTATCTTTAAAAAAGTAATCGCACTAAACGGATACAACAAGGACATAAGCAATGAACTCCTACTTCATAAACTCACAGCAAATGGAACACAGACCACCAAAGTATATCGTCTTAAAAATCACAAGGGACAAGGAACAAACAAAGCAGTTATAGAGGCTACCGAGCCAATACCCTCAATAATAAAACTAGGACAGTCAGGAGTGTGCCATAAGCTGGAAAACTACATAAATAGGCCAAGATTTTGCACCAAATGCCTGCACTGGGGACACTGTGCCCTCAGATGTAGATTCAAACCAAGATGTAAGTACTGCGGAGGTCAACACAAAGGAGAATGCCACACAATTAAACAAAAATGTGCTAACTGTAAAGAAAACCATTATCCTAGATCGGCAGAATGCAGATTTGCAATAAAAGAGAAACAAATAGCGGACTTAATGAACGAAAAACACCTCACCTACCATTCTGCCAAAAACATTATTTGTAAAACAACCCCAACACACCAAAATCTACCTCTGAAACAATCAATGAGCACCAAAACTCTCCACGCAGAATCAGAAGGGAAAACATTGCACCGCAAAACATACCCTCGAATCAGGAAACAAAAGAAACAAAAACTACAGCCCACATTGTAACAAACCATGACCACCCTGATAACACTCCAGATACAAACAAAACTGTCACCACAAACATCCCCAGACCTAACACACACCCCAACACAGAATTAATACAGGAAGTAATGAACTTAACAACAGGAACCCTAATTCAAGATCTCAGTAGCATAATGAGAACCCTCAAAACCATTTTCACAATACTAGCTGATTGGACCACAAGACTAACAGATAAAGACAACGTCAAAAATGAATAGTACAAAAAATAATAAAATCACCATCTGGCAATGGAACTGCAGAGGAATCTTTAAAACCTATCAGAACTGCAGAACAAACTGAATAATACGGCCGTAAAACCAGACGTAATCTGCCTACAGGAAACCCTCATAACACAAGAACACAAACGCCTGCCCAAACTACAAGGCTATACCCAGGGAATCTTTAAAAACAGACCCATGGGGTAGAAAGGGGGTGGACTAGCAATTTTTTAATAGATACACTAATCTACTATGAAGTAATAGAAGTACCCCCTAACCTAAACATCAATAATAGCATCGAAATAATGTCAGTAATGATAAATATAGGAACCACAAACATTCAAATAATAAATGCATACGACCCAGGGGGTACCTACTGCCCTACCAACCTAATCTCACTAAAGGCAATCACTAATAACAACAACAACAATCTAATTATCTGTGGCGACTTCAACGCACACAATGAATTATGGGGAAGTAAAAAGAACGATCAAAGAGGGAAAATGGTTGAAAAATGGATAACTAAGAACAATCTGGTCATCTTAAATGACGGGTCGAACACTAGATTAAACCCTGAGGATGGCGCTCTCTCAGCCATAGACCTAACCATCACTACCCCAAAATTGGCTCAAATCACAAATTGGTGGGTGGATCAGGAAGATACGTTAGGAAGTGACCATTTTCCCATCACAATCAATATTCAAACAAAAACTCAACACATTCCTAACGAAACCCCACCTAAATGGAGGTACCAACAGGCAGACTGGGACCAATTCCAATTATTACTAGCTAGAGTAAATCCAGATATCTTAGAAAGCCCAAGTATTGACATGTATTATGATAACATAACAGACACAATTATAGAAGCAGCTAGCCGATGCATACCAAAGACAACTAATATCCAAAATAAAAACCCTGCACCATGGTGGACTAAACAGTGCACTATATCACATAAAGACAAAAAAAGGGCCTTAAATAAATATAAACGCACCAAAAATTCTATCTACTTCCAGCAATATAAAGATAAAGAAAAAGCACTAAAACAAACTATAAAAACTGCTAAAATTAATCTATGGCAAACCTTTTGCTCTAAACTGAGTCTAAAATCAAACTCAAAACAAATATGGGACAAGATAAAAGCCTTCAAAGGGAAAGCAACTACCTCAGCCCCAAAAATTAAAAGTGCTATAATAAATAAAGATAAGGCAGACCTCCTAGCGAAGCATTTTTCGAACATGAGTAGTAACAATAATCACACCAGAAACTTTCAAGAACACAAAACACTAATGGAGGGAACACAACCTCAAATGTTTCAAGACCAAGGAACAAAAGAATCTCACCTAAATAGCGACATCACAGTACATGAATGGAAGATAGCCCTACGATCTAAAAACGAAACATCCCCTGGTAAGGATCAGTTAGGTTACATTATCTACAAAAAACTACCTATCAATATAACAATAGCCATAATCAAACTCTTTAATAGGATATGGGATAAAGGCCAACTACCCACCAAATGGAAACAGGCCATAGTAATACCAATCCCCAAGCTAGGTAAAGATCCCAACAACATAAATTCGTACCGACCCATCTCCCTTACAAACAATATTTGCAAAATAATGGAGACAATAATCGCAAATAGGTTAAAACACCACCTAGAAACCAATAACCTACTCTCCATAAATCAATGTGGCTTTCGGAACAAATGGTCCACCACTGACCAACTTCTCAGATTGGAAACAGACATCAAACTCGCTTTTAACGCACATAGGAAAACCGATCGCAACCTCATAGCGGTTTTTTTAGACCTAGAAAAAGCGTTCGACCTAGTATGGACCAATGGACTAATGGCCAAATTAAACTAATTTGGAATAAATGGACGCTTGTTCAACTGGATTGGCGATTTCCTCACAGGCCGGAAAATTACCACAAGAATAGGCAACACCCATTCGGAAGAATTTTCACTTGAAAATGGAACACCGCAAGGCAGTGTAATAAGTCCCGTACTATTTAACCTAATGGTAAACGACCTTGACCTCAATGTAGCCTCCACAAAAATAAACTTGTCACAATTTGCAGATGATAGTGGCATATGGAGGAATGGAAATCCTGCCAATAACACAGTAGTTAAAGAAATCCAGCAGAGCCTAGACAACATAGGGAGGTGGGCGGACAAATGGGGTTTCAAAATATCTCATGAAAAAGCCGTGGCAATCATATTCACCCCCAAACGAAATAACAACCTAGTCTATCCAAACTTCTATATACAAAATCAATTAATCAAATACGTAACAGTAGTATAATTCCTAGGAATATTCTTTGACAACCACCTCACATGGAAACAGCACATTGAACAACTCATCCAGAATTGTAACAAGGTTCTCAATTTACTCAGGAACATCACAGGGACTGACTGGGGATCCAACCAGGAAACCCTCCTCACGATATATAAAAGCCTAATTAGATCAAAACTGGATTACGGTTGCCAAGCATATAACTCGGCTAAGCAACCTGTACTACAAAAACTTGACACTATCCAGAGAAAAGCCTTACTATTATGCACAGCAACACTCCCCTCAACATC
This sequence comes from Sinohyriopsis cumingii, assembly GCA_028554795.2. Taxonomy (NCBI): domain Eukaryota; kingdom Metazoa; phylum Mollusca; class Bivalvia; order Unionida; family Unionidae; genus Sinohyriopsis; species Sinohyriopsis cumingii. The sequence continues at coordinate 46,182,601 of CM068836.1, read as the reverse complement.
ATTAGAAGAACTACAAACACTAACAGGAGAACTACCCTTAAAATTACGTAGGCAAGAACTGCTCCTCCGATACTCCATTCGATTAGATACCCACCCAGACAACCATCCCACCAAAATAGCTATAAATAAGTGTAAAGTTGTCTTAAAACCCAAAATCATACCCATCACACCAAGTGGCAAAGTAATCCTTGAACTAAGAGAAAAGATACCTCTACTAAAAAACAGGTAACAAACAATACAGACCAGAACAAATCGCCATGGTTACAAAAACCACCAAGGATTAACATTGAAGCTACCAAATTAGGCAATAAAGAAGGACAAGAAAACTTTCTAAAACCTGTACTGGTAAACGAAATAAACCAAAAATACCCGGACTATGTTAAAATATATACCGATGGATCAAAAACAAACAACCCACATAGATCATCATTGGCGACTCGGTCTCGAAAGACCATGCGAATAGCGCCCTTGGGGTGTTGTCTGTCTCTGTTGGCATCGTCTGCTGTGGCTGTGCAGGCCTATACGTGTGTGACAGTCCCTACTGCAGTTGGTGCAGACATGCTGGGAAGTCTGCGTTACTGTGGTTGTTGCTGCGTTCTTCTTTCTCTTACGTTTCTCTGCCGCCAACTGGCCTCTCCTCGCATCAGCGACTGATATGCCATTGTTTACCATCAGTCTCCAGGTGCCTCGGTCCTCGGCCAGCTCTTCCCAGCCATCGGGTGAAATGTTGCATGCCTTCATGTCCCTCTTGCACACATCTGTGAAACGGAGTGAGGTGCGTCCGACTCTTCTCTTGCCAGTGGCCAGCTGTCCATATAAGATGTCCTTTGGCAGCCTTCCATCCTCCATGCGTCGGACGTGACCCAGCCATCGAAGGCGGCGTTTAATTAGCAGGGAGTACATGCTGGGGGTACTTGCACGCTGCAGGATCTCGCTGTGTGGAACACGGTCTTGCCAGCTGATTTTCAGGATGCGTTTTAGGCACCGTATATGGAATGAGTTGAGCCGGCGTTCTTGCCTCATGTAGGTACTCCAGGTCTCACTTCCATATAGAAGGGTGCTGAGAACGCAGGCCTGGTAGACTCGGACCTTGGTGTGCTCTGTCAGCGCGTTGTTTTCCCACACCCTCTTCGTTAATCGAGCCATGATGGTATTTGCCTTTCCAAGCCTTCTGTCCAGCTCCATATCAATCGAGAGAGTGTTGCTGATGGTTGACCCTAGGTAGGTAAAGTTGTTGACTGCTTCCAGGGTGACACCATTGATTTTGATTGAAGGGGCAATGGTGGTATCTTGCACGCTGACATTTGTTTTTTCCAAGCTGATGGTGAGACCAACTGCGTGCAGGCAACAGCAAAACGGTCTCCCAGTCTCTGGAGGGCTTCCTCGGTGTGGGCCACAAGAGCTGCGTCATCTGCAAAAAGCATCTCCCTGATGAGCACAGCTCTCACTTTTGTCTTTAAGCGCAGTCGTGCCAGGTTGAACAGCCTCCCGTCGGACCTGGTGTGTAGATATATGCCATCCGTGGACGTGTCGAAGGCGTAGGACAGGAGCAGGGAGAAGAAGATCCCAAAAAGTGTTGGTGCCAGCACGCAGCCCTGCTTCACACCACTGTTAATTGGGAAGGAGGTTGAGGAGGATCCATCATACAGGACTGTTCCCTTCATATATGCATGGAAAGAGATTATCATGCTGAGGAGTTTTGGGGGGCAACCGATCTTACTGAGAAGTTCAAAAAGGCCCTTCCTGCTGACCAAGTCAAAGGCCTTGGTGAGGTCGATGAACATCATGTAGAGTGGTTGACCTTGCTCTCTGCTCTTCTCTTGGAGTTGTCGTAGGGAGAAGATCATGTCTGTCGTCGACCTGCCTGCTCTGAAGCCGCACTGTGATTCCGGGTACACACGGTCTGCCAGCAACTGCAGCCTGTTGAGTATGATGCGGGCATACACTTTACCAACAATACTCAAGAGCGAGATCCCTCTGTAATTATTACAGTCACTGCGGTCGCCCTTGTTTTTGTAAAGGGTCACAATTGTGGCATCACGCATGTCTTGGGGGACTACTCCTTCCTCCCAGCAGCGGCAAAGTAGCTCGTGCAGTGGTTTAATCAATGCTGGTTTTCCACATTTGATAGCTTCGGGCGGGATGCTGTCACTACCTGGTGCTTTGTCGTTTGAAAGGCAGTCGATTGCTTTGCTGAGCTCCTCTAAGGTTGGCACTTTGTCGAGCTCTTCCATGGTGGGCAGATTCTTTATGCTGCTGAGGGCTGCATCAGTGACTGACATTTCTCGGGAGTATAGTTCTGAGTAGTGCTCCACCCATCTGGCCATCTGTTGCCCACGGTCTGTGATCTTCTCTCCCGTCAGGGATTTCAGGGGAGCGACCCCTTTCACTGTAGGGCCTAGAGCCTTCTTGATGCCACTGTACATACCTTGGATGTGTCCGGACTCGGCACTGCGCTGGATCCCTTCACACAGTTGTTGCCAGTACTCGTTCGCACACTGTCTAGCAATGCGTTGGGTGTTACTTCGGGCACTTCTGAGAGCAGCAAGCGTCCGTTCATTAGGGCATTTTTTGTAAGCTATGAAGGCTTTTCGTTTCTCCTCGATTTGTGGTTCCATCCTTGATAGGTGTGCATTGAACCAGTCCTGGCTGGGTCGTTCCTTCTTGCCAAACGTTGACATAGCTGTACTGTAGATGGCACCCTTCATGGCGTTCCACTTGGCTGTAGCGTCGTACTCAGGCAGGTCCTAGAGAGCCTTGTTCAGGGCAGACACATACTCCTCCACCTTGGCAGGGACTGACATCTGCGCAGTGTTTATGCGAGGACGTCCTTTTGGTTTTGAGCGGTGTAGCGTGTGTGGCTGTAGTCGCACTCTGCTGCTCACAAGGGCATGGTCGGAGTCACAGTCTGCACTGTGGTAGGTTCTGGTGGAGAGGACGCTGTTAAGGACAGAGCGCCTGGTGATGACCAAGTCGAGTTGGTGCCAGTGATGAGATCTGGGGTGTTTCCATGACACTTTGTGTTGTGGCTTACACTTGAAGAAGGTGTTTGTGATGCACAGGCCATGGTAGGTGCATAGCTCCAGCAGTCTATGGCCGTTTTCGTTGGTCTTTCCAGTGCCATGATATCCGAGGCAGGTAGGCCATGACTCGTGGTCCGCACCTACTCTGGCATTAAAGTCGCCGAGGAGGAATAGTGGTTCATTTTTGGGGCATCCTTTGATCTGTTCGTCCAGCTGCCCATAGAACTGATCCTTCACGTCTTCTGATGACGTGAGGGTTGGGGCGTGGACACTGATGATGTTGACAGGACCTGAAGCAGTGGTGAGGCGGATGGACAAGAGACGCTCAGTGCCCCCTGTGGGAGGTTCAACCGAGGCCAGGAGATTGTTTTTGATGGCAAAGCCCACTCTGTGCTGACGGGGCTCCTCAGGTTCTCGACCCTTCCAGAAGAAGGTGTAGTTTTCCTCTCTGAGGGAGCCAATAGAGGCGAGCCTGGTTTCCTGGAGGGCAGCTATGCTGATATTTAGTGTGGTGAGTTCTCTATCGATGATGGGCGTCTTTCTGGTGTCGTCTACTTCTCTGAGGTCGTCGGAGAAGCCTGTACACATGGTGCGCACATTCCAGCTTGCAAATCGAAGAGCTGGAGTCTTCTTTATTGGTTTCTTGTTTCTTTTGTCTGGTGTGGAATTTCCGTCTGCTTGTCATGCTGAACAACACACTGAGCTCCAGACACCCACTGGAGCAGGCAGACAATGGCGGGTCAACACGTTATTGACCGGGGGCTGCCTGGCTTGAGGCGGGCGATAGTTGGCCAGTGGGACATGAGATCCCTCCCACCGTCAAAGCTGACCCGTGGCGCCCCTTCCCTACGCCAATCGGGTGGGACTTATAACCCATAAACTGTCAGCTTCCGTGTTGTTTCCTCACTCAGTAGCGAGACTGGAGTGTCCTCTCCAGGGCGCAAGCCTGGGCGTGGAGTATGGAGATCCTGGGCTGCCCAGACGTCAGGATCCCCTTCTCGTCCTTGCTGGTGGGGTCCAAAGGAATGCTGAGCATGACATTTTGCACCAGTTTGGATGCAGGAGCTGCCGGAAGGAGGCCGTAGTCGACCCCCAGCCGCCTTAGGGGCTCCACTCCTGATTTTCTGTCTGGGTTTACTCCCGTAGCCTTTCCTTCTCCCGAAGATATCCACAAGGCAGTGGAGCCATAATCCAATGGATGGGACTTGGTTGGTTTTGAATCAGAGTTTCCTTCTCCTAGATGAACTGCCTGACAAGGCTAACGAGCTTCATCTGCCCGGGTTTGGGGTCAGAGTTTCCCTTCTCTTAGACTGGTTGCCTGCCAAGGCTAATGAGCCCAGTCCTCCCACCCAGCTATACCGCCGGGTACTCGGTCGCGCCACACAGCAGGCTCTGTTAAAACAGGGGGCACCGCGTGAAGGTGCTGCTGTGGACACAATAGTGTAGGAGAGGCCATATGCAAGTAACCATTGCCCCGCAGAGCGAGACAGTGGTCCTGCGGCGATCACTACACCTGGGAAGGAGAGGCTATGAGAGACGCTTCACTTTCCTTTGGCAAGCGGGACGTCAGGCCCAGGCCAGGCACCCCCCCCCCCCACCAAGAACAGCAGCAGAAATAGTCATCCCTGAATTCAATATACAAACGGGATCCAGATTACCTGAATATTGCTCCATTTACACCACTGAATTCTGGGCTATACTTGAATCACTACAATGGATCAAAGACAACCAAATACCTAAAGCAGTCATTATAAGCGATTCCCTAAGCGTTATCAAATCGATCCAAAATCGCAATACACACTCTAGGGAACAATTCCTCGACAGAGCATGCCAATTAATCGACGATATCACCACAGCACATCAATTAGTCGAGCTCATATGGATACCGTCGCACATTGGAATCTCTGGCAACGAAACAGCAGACAAAGTTGCAAAAACCAAACTAGGAGATCAAAACTCTATCAAGCTTAACTATAACTCTACAGAAGCAATAAGCTTCGCACAAACATATATAGACCAAACATGGCAAGATTTTTGGAACTCCTCCACAAAAGGTAAAAAGCACCATGAAACCTCCCAAAACGTAGATAGGAACATACAGCTACCTAAGGGTACCTATTTAGAACAGAAAACCATAAACAGGATAATAACTGGAAAAACGAAACTAGCAAGCAGTTTTGGAAGGTTTATAGGACCCAAACCAGCAACCATTAACTGCTTTAACTGACACACCACCGAAGATCTACACCACGTATTCAATATATGCCCAAAATATCAACCCGCTCGGAAAATATTTATCAAAAACCAAAAAGAGATTGGATCACCACACACATACCCAGAGCTACTTATGGACTTTAATAAAAACAAACAATCAGCATATAAAAATATAAATCAATTTATATACTCAGCAGGACTTAGGAACAAAATATAATTACTATCCTCACAAAACCAAAAGACCCAGTAACTAGCCAAATAAATTTAGAAGCCACCACATAAAAAGCCATAACATATCATTCAATTTTATAAAAGTATTAATAAATAATTTACTTAACGAAGCACCTATACAAAACTAAGGAAACCGCAAAATCGGATGTCCTTAACGAACCGAGTAATCAGCTAGGATTCCGGTCCTAGATGTCCTTAACGAACCGTGTAATCGGCTAGGACTCCGGTCTCTTGCTAAATAAAGTATAAATAACATTCAATCTCTAAAAACATTAATTAACAAATAACTTAAAGAGGTAATATCTAAAAACTTATAAATAACATAACGTAGGAAACACACCCTAAACACCTCGACTAGTAATACTATAATACACCCTAAACACCTCGACTAGTAATACTATAATAACCTTGAAAATCTCTCTTCATACATGATTTCTACTAAGAACCTCTATAAACAGCATAGAACATCCCCCCTCCTTTTAAAATATTTTGAAGAAGAAAAAAAAATCGAAAAAAAAAAATAAAAAAAAATCGCAAGAAACAGCAGGCAAATGCAACAAGAAACCAGCGATGTAAAGCAAGCAGGATCGTTCCCGAGCTCTCCTTCCCACTAATGACAGCCAACCATTCGACTGTAGGGACCTTTATGGACCCACAGATTGAGGCCAAACTATCAGGGTTCCTTGAATCCATAAAAGCCTAGGGGAGGTGGCACCATCCCCTTCCCCAGGAACAACTAGCAGACTGCGGTGCAGTCAGAAAAAAAGTGGCATATTCACAATTGTGCGCACGCCACTATAATTAAACTCAACAACAACAAAAAATCAACGGCGTCTATTAGCGTAATCCACAACAACATGGCAGAATACATGACGTTTAGGGGCTGGGTCAGCTGTAGTGCATTGGATCGTCGCGGTTTCTGAATTCCAGCCTGGTCAAGGTTGTCAGTAACCAAGGATCGATTCAAATCATCAGTCGATATGGTATCATTAACCGTGACCACTCTGGTGTCCTAGTGATCAGAGCGTCGGCCTCGGATGCAGGCTCTCTCGGGTTCGAACTCCGGCCGAGTCATACCAAAGACTTGTAAAACTTGTATTAGCAGCTGCCTCGCTAAGCTATCGGCATTAAGAGGTTAGTGTTATGACTGGTCGGCCTGGTGTCAGGATAATGTGACTAGGTGGGACATCATGCTACCTTCTTAACTGCTGAGCGCCAAGCGAGGCAGCTGTTAGTACTACTTTTAAAAGTCTTTGGTATGACTCAAGGTATCACTGTCAGTGTAGGCTTGGTGTGAATATAAGAATAATTTAGAAGGAACATGGCAACAGACTAAGAGTGGAAGGATTTTTTGCTAATGTTGAAAATATAAAGAACGTCAAAGCCGATGTCAAATACTCGCCAAGAGCCCGTATTTGGTATAATCCATTGAGGAAAAGTGACCGAAAAAAGAATTCTTCGAGAAGAATACGCTGGTGAGGGTATAGGTGATTGCGCGACCGCATGTGAACTTCCTGACAGACTGGAAAGGTTAGTGTGTCAGCTCTCGCAGTAATAACGCATCATAAGTCATTAATGAGCCCGCATAGATTTGTTAGCGTTTGCTTACTAGCAACAACATTGACATTTCTCACGTTGATCCATGAACATATTGAAAACATCGATAATGTATCAAACACCGATTATGAATTCTGAGGCAATTGATCGTGAAATCATTGCAGCAATGCTGCATATCGTTGTACATTCAGCCCAGAGAGTCATCTTTGTGACTGCAATCTCATCAACGAAACCAGAAACTTGTGTGATGTTTTTTTCTCTCTCTACACCAGTCAAAGCCAGGGAAGGTCGCACGCAGGAGATCGTACTTGGATCGCTGATCGTGTATTACACTTGGCCTAATATCTGATCACGGAATATCGAGTGTCTTGACATGAATAACCTGAAGGCGTTCTCGCCATATGGAGGCTCAACTGTTGGGGTATGGTACAAAAACTCCCACAGACGCGTACTGTATTGCATCAGCCAATCATGAGGTCCAACGAAGGATTTCTTTGAACGGGAAAGAACCTAATATGTTTATACGTGAACTCTAGCCCACACCTAGTCCTGTCACTTCGACTGAATCTCCGCCGTATATAGTTGACATTAGACAATCATCGTTGAGAATAGTATTTGATTGACCCAGAGATATTTCCGAAAATAAAGGAATTTTATGTGCAGGTCTTGGAGGGTCCAGATACAGCACCAGACATTGTCAGAATTTCCTCAACGATTCAGATCAGTTTAACCTGTGGTGCCATTAGATGCAGTTGAGAAAGTGGGGCCTCCACAAGCGTAGCTGCTCAATTTTGCGTTCAGTATGATTTCTTTTTCTCTGACTGTGGGACAGTTATTTGATATCGATTACTCCGACAGCGTCCATGTATCTTTCATGTCATAATCGTTGGTTGACACATATTCGTTGTACCCTCAAGATGGGCATGTTGTAGATCCATGAGGAGAGATCATAAAAATTAAACAGTAAATTAGACATCTACCTGATATTTAAATATAATGACAGTAATACATGGACATTCAAAATGCTGTTTTGAAGCTGCAAAGAATGTGGCAGAAATCAACGAAATCGGGAGAATCAGAGACTCTGTTCTGTCGATTGAGTTAATCAAAGACTACACCGATACATAGATGAAACGATACGTGGGTGCAAAGAACGCCAAGCTTCTCCTCCCACCACTGTTAGAAACTTAATGGAGCAGATTTAATGCAATATTCATCAGCGAAACACAAAATAACTCATTGACATCAGCAAATGGCTGACTTGTTTCCCATTCTTTTGACAATGGCTTTGATGGACCTAAACGTCATATCTTAAAAGTGCGCGAGTCCTGATCATACTTATTTATCCTAACTGGAAATAATTGCAGGTGGGATTCAATAGTGATATTAATAAATGATCACCTGCATTGTTATTTGCTACCACAATTTTTTGCATTTACAGTATCCGCATCATTAATAGTCGGGAAGGAAATTCATTTTTCAAGGAATCAAGATCTATGCGGATGGGGTACCAAATCGCCTTTGGCGTTTGTGTTTAAGATTTACTATTAAGAGTAAGATGCAGGAATACTTGAGAACAAAACTCTTGCTTCTTATATTTACCGCTTGTAAAAATCATCTAAATGTCGGCTGTTTAGAATTTGCCTAAAAGACAAAATGGAGAAGCTAACAGTTTCTGTTTCCCTTATGAAATTTCAAAGGTGTTTTAAGTTTCCATTCTTTGAGGTGTTTCAACGTATCACAGCATTTTCAAAATGAAATACCATATTCTTTCCCTTTCAATAGTATAGCATCTGTAGGGTTGTCTCTGTAAAGGACGCCACCCCCGATGAAAAACGCCATTATTATTTCAAGATTTGTTTACTTGTTTGTTTGGTGTTTAGTGGCACAACAACGCGCGAAAGGCTGTACCTTACTGAGTCAATGGGAGTAAAGTACCTTACTTAGAGACAAGCTACAGTGGCCGACCTGGGCTGATCTGTCCCCTCCCCAGAGACACACCACAGCAGCCATCCTACACCGATATGTTCCCTCCACAGAGATCACCACAACATACGATCTGGACTGATCTGTCTCCTCCATCACAAAACTTTACTCAACATTTCGAGTAATAAATGTTTCCCCAGACTTTGAATGAAATCTTACTGGAAATTGACAAATACAGCCTTTGAATTGGTCGGAATATTTTTGAGTAAGATTTGGGGTCAAGTAAAGTTTATAATTTTGGTGAAGAGTGATGATGATATGCTGTTTGTAATTTAATTCTGAATCAGAAAAAAATGTGTTTGGAATCAGAAAGGTAAACAAGATATTAAATCATGTAATCGTTTTTAGAAGAATTTCTTGTTCTTTGACGTATTGGTGGGGGAAGATATCGTGAGCATACTGATACGTATAAGACTGATTAAACCGCAAACCACATAATACCCAAATTTACATTCTAGTCGATTTGCATTACTATAATCATATTTGCTGAAAATAAACGCATACAAATTTATTTATTTGGATGCGAGAATCCTTTGTTGATTCCTTTTCTTTTACCGCGTAATTGAACTTTTGGAGACCTCTCTGGTGCTATAGTGGTTATAGGGTCCGTCTCGGATGCGAGAGGTCGTGGGTTCCAACCCTGGCCAAGTCATATCAAAGACTAATAAACACTGCTTCGCTTGGCACTTAGCATTAAGAGGTTAGTGTTAGGACTCGTCGGCCTGGTGTCAGGATAATGTGACTGTTGGGACATCATGCTACATGTCTGCAGCATGATGTCCCAGTGATAGATCACTATAAACTGCCACACTGCAGACATTTTAGCGATATGACTGAAAAATTGTTAAAGCTACTTTAAAAATCCAAATCACGCACACTCATACAGTCACACACTCAAAATATGGAAATTTCATGTTCATAGATATTGAGGGAGATTACCGCCATAATTCTATGCATGTATTCTCTAATCTTCCTTGATGATCCATTGTAAATGGCTGCTTGCCAGTGCTACTTTCATAATTATATCAATGTATATTGTATTTTTCATTGATACAGATTGTACGTCGTAGTTTGCAAGTGCTACATTCATGAATTTTCTATTCTTCATTGATACAACTGTAAATGGCTACTTGCAAGCACTTAGATCTACTTTCCTTCTGCGTCACTGTATCTTGCAATTTGCCAACTACTGAAATGATTCTGTAGTTTGTCGGATGGCAAATGCTATGTCAGTTATTACAAAAATTTTAACATTCCATTTATAAACTTGCTATATCACAAGTTACACAAATTGCACCTTCCAAAATCATTACTATAATGTAGCATCAATCATGTTGCAAGTTTGAATCAAGGAAGTTAGCATAAAATGATGCATCATTATGACAACAGATGGCGCTGTGACATGTCCATTTCTTACAATACGACTACTCCCCTGACAATTGCAACAAGAAGTTATACCACTTTACGGCATGTTTGGGCGTCATATTTAAAATATCATTCGAATTAAATTACAGCAGCTGATGTCTCAGAGTATTAACATTCGGAAGAGAGGTAACCTGCAAGTAGCGCAAAAAATTAAATGTATCAAATTGTATACAATTAGATGCATTTACACAACGTTATATTTCCGCTAACCCTTCCCACCCCATTTTATTTAAACATTTTGTCTGTTTAATTTACCGCTGCCGCACGGTGGCAGAATAGTGTAGCCGCTTACAAGCAGGATTTAAGGCCCTAATTTGTTTATATATTCTCATTCACAATGTTATCAGTTTAGAGCATATATACTATTTTAGAGTGCAGTGCAAATTCTGCTTTTCGTAGCAGCAAAGACCTCATAATGTTTAAGCAAAGCGCAGATAATTGCACCTCGAGGCCATACTTTCATTTCTTTCATTTCTTTATTCAAGAGAGAGAGAGAGAGAGTACATTACAGAGATGAGGATTCTGTTTATTCTCTCAACATATGTAATTAAATTTTACTGTTAATATGTAATATGCAGTATACAGTGGCAGTTTAATTATATATATATATATATATATATATATATATATATATATATATATATATATATATATATAGCAAGAAGTAAGGTAAATAGTCAAATTATACAGAATTATTATATATGTATGGCATGGATGATTATGCAATAACCAGCAAGTATTGTCACCAGTTGTTTGTGACAAGTATGTCATATCTCCAATTTCATTTGGCCGACCTGGGCTGATCTGTCCCCTCCCCAGCGACACACCACAGCAGCCATCCTACACCGATTTCAACCGGCATTCATAAAAACAATATTGTTAGATGAATTAGTCTGAAACAAAACTTATCATACGGGTAGACAATTATAAGGAACGAATACCCGGATTCTCTTGTTACATTGTTCTGATAGATTTATTTGCCAATCCTTTGTTTTTCACTTTCACATTAATAAAATATGAATGAAGACAAGCTTTTCACACAATCTGGCTTTTTGATTGGACATACACTCATCATTGCAAATTCTGAGGAATTAAAATTGTAAATTCTGGATTGGCCAAGACACATTACCTTTTGTGTACCACAGACATTTGTAAATTATGACTCCAGAGCAGTCAGATTACATTCCCTAGTGTCTGTTTCAAGAATTAATCCCCAAAAACATTCCATTACTGAATCTGTATTCAATATACTGTACAAAACTGCTCACTTTTGATGAATTTATTTTGTGGGTAATAACAACAAGTTGTTTGCACTTGCTATGAACAAAATACCATGACAAGGATTATATTTTATTTGCTGATTTTTTATTTCTGATACTTTGACCTTCACAAAACTATTATATTTATGAACCTGAGATGAAATTATAAATTTGGCCTCTTATCCTTAATGTGCGTGCCTTGAAATAATGGATAAGGTAAATTCCATAATTTAAATGTCTTAATCACTCAGCAGAGAGAGAGAGAGAGAGAGAGATAAGTAAGTAAGTTGGTTTCTTCAGAAAATAATAGAAACCACTAGCCAATGTCTGACTGCAGGTGTAAGATATCTGAGCAGAAAGTAACAGCTACTTTATAAACATGCAAATCATTTTAATGGGAGTTATAGGCCCCCAGGTACTATTCCTCAGAGAAGACACAATACTGGGTTTTAGAAATTAAAGCCACACAAGTACCAGTATGTTACTTTGTGAAAAATGGGGTCATTATGAAAAAATGGAGACACCTGATGTACCTGCTGGTCATGAGTTGTCAGTGAGCAATCAAATTGTTGTTCCTAAGTCGTATAGAAAGGAAATGCATAGTCTAGCCCATTAAAACTTAAGCTGGTCATTTTGGTGTCAATAAGACCTATCACAAGATCCTGAATCATTTTTATTTGCCGAAAATTAAAACTGATGTTTATAAGTACCATAGATCTTGTTACACTTGTCAAATGGTAGAAAATCCCAATCAGAAGATATCTAAGGCACATCTGCAACCTATTCCTGCATTTGACCATTTGACAAGCCATTTAGCAGAAAAATGGTAGACTGTCAGTTTTTTACCTAATACCAAGTCAAGCAGCCAATACTTGTTGGTCATAATGTGTGCATCCTCAAGATTTCCATAGTCTATTCCTTTGAAGAACATTAAAGCAAAGACTGTTCTAAATGTTTAGGCAATGTTTTTAACACTTGTTTGCCTCCCCAAATCGGTCCCAATATTGGTATTTATCACCAAATGAAAGACCCCATGACTACCCCAAAACAACAAAAGACTGTTCCAAAACACCCTCAACTATCCAGGATACATGTAGGCGTTTACGATGTTTTAATGAAATATGCAGTTTTGGAGCATTCTCTCTCTCTCTCTCTCTCTCTCTCGTTCTCTCTCTTTCTTTGATCATAGATAGTTCATTAAACTACTTTCATATTGCAAAGAGCAGCACAGTTAATAAGTCAGAATCTTGCGTCACTACATTCAAATTTCAAAAATTCTTAAAAGCTTGTTTTAAATCTTTAATGTGACAAAGAGCAACTGAATAATTAGAACCCAAGGGTGCTATATTTATATTTTTAAAATTCTTGAACTAAATTATTAATTTTAATTGGTTTGATACTGGTAAGAATTACAATAGATACAAGTAAAATCTCCTGTAACATCTTTTGTTTCTGATTATTTCCACTTTTAGAGACCAAAGTTTTAAAATATGTTAACCAGTTTTAAAGCTGGTTTTTTTTTTTTGCTGTTTTTTTTATATAATAAATACATTCAAAGGTTGAGGTTCTGTACATTAACAATGCAAATTAAGTATTGGAAAATAATTGTGCACTAAATCTAATCTTTCTAATCGCAAGTAAACATTTTTATCATGATACGATCATGATTTTCCACAGTTTGATTTTTTCGGTTTTTGCGGCAAAATATGTTCCAAAATGAAGATCGTGATAAGAATAAAAACACCTTTAAGGAATGCTTAATTTTTTTAATGTCATTTTACTTGTAAACTTTTTTTTATGTGCTATTGATATTGCTCTGAATTAATTTATTTTAGCGGGAGCTTATGTACAAGAGTATCACAGGAAAAGACAGACGTCTGTGAGGTGGGTCAAAATGGGTGACGTACAATACAATCCTTACAACCCGGGTTCGTCTGACGAAAGCTCGTTAAGAAGAGTACGAGGGAATATATCATTGTCATTTCTTATCCTTACTAAAATAACTAATGTTTCCACAGTAATGAGAGATATCACTAAGAAGTAGATTTATTAAACGGTGAAGGTAAATACTTAAGTGCGTCAAAACTGGTGCTGACAAAGATGGACCACCCTGCTATACTATACGCGTTTCCGTTTTCGTAAGGTGCTATAAATCACTTAGATCTTTGAGAAAGCATATGGTTTTAGAAACGATTAAAACTTTGTTGCTAACGTACACCTTGAAAAATGGACTGAAAGAGTTATCGACACAAAATGAATGTCGTAAAGCTCTGTGGGGACCGTTCATTGTTGTTGGTAAAGGAAAACCTTTAGAAATTTAGAGCGCCATCTGTTGTCATACTGCCATGCTAATTAATCGCTAGTATACCATTATGACAACAGATGGCGACACGAGTTGGACATCAAAGACGATACTGATAAAACTTAGTATTTACATTACAGCAAGGCAAATCTGTATGAAAACAGCAGCTGGAATGATGTAATTGTAAAGTTTATAAACAGAATATACAAAACTTGTAATAAATGACAGAGCGTTTGTCATACGACAAACTACAGAATGAATTCAGAAGTTGGCAAATCGCAAGATACAGTGACGCAGAAGGAAAGTAGATCGAAAACTTGCAAGCAACCATTTACAGCTTGGATCAATGAAAACTAAAAAAAATCAGGACTAGAATTATGAATATAGCACTTGCAAGCTGTCATTTACAATAATGCAGAAGGAAAGTAGCACTTGCAAACTGCCACGTCCAGTTTGCATCAATGAAAATACAATATACATTGATAGAATTATGAAAGTAGCACTTGCAAGCAGCCATATACAAAAATGCATCAAAGAAGATTAGGAAATACACGCATATAATTATGGCGGTAATACCCCTCCATACATAGAGTGTACAAATTATACACCTGTTATCAATGGCAACGCGTTGCGAAGATTTCGTTTTTTTAAAAAAATCAAAAGTTACTAAAAGCGATTGATCATTTAAAGAACTCTCTGCGTTTTGTTTTGGGAATTGCGAATTTGTTTGGGGAATTACGAATAGACCGAGAGAAAACGAAATACATTTCAAGCACACTATGAACATATTATGAACTTGTTAATTAAACAACTGTGAAGCAACAAAAGTCACGCTTATAGGAGATAAGAAATAATTGCCAACTTTTGTTCTTCTTAGGCCTAATGTAAATGTTGGTGAATACGTGGGTTACTCCTTATACACTTGGAAAGAAAAAAGAAAGAAAATAAACTTGAAATATATCCTTAAAAACAAATGATTAAAAAAATGGTATTTACTTGTAACCAAAAGCACAAAGGAGGGATTTTAAGACCAGGGAGAATCTTGATTTTGCTGTATATTTAAACAACAGGTGTACAAACCACAATAACCTTATTTATATTCACGTCACGCTAGTAACGACAATATAGAACTCGTACAGTCGACCATTAAATGCTCAACATGGTGTTCTCAAGACTGCATGCACATCGGACCAGTTTATTACTCTTCTGATGCCTATGGAACAAGCATACATCAATATTTAGATTCGTCTAAAGTCCAGACTTTTTCTGATTAGAAAGGGTAAAGTTTTAAACCTTCTCAGTTCATTACGATAGCCTTTACAAACTGATTAATTAAACCAAAGTTCCTAACATTATTAGACCAATGTAAGTCTAACACATTTTTAATAAGACTATTGTGTCAAAATTCATGAAAAATAAGTAAAGATACTCTTTAAGGAGTCAGTGAATTAGGCTAGTAACGATGTAATACCAGTAACAGCATTGCACCTAACGTTGACGCTTGGACATAGTACACAATTAATTTTACTATATGTTCTCTACATTTGTTTCTCAGTACTGACCTTTCCACTGTGTGACAATCAATGCAAATCATATGTTAATCTAAAATACCTTCAAAGATGACTTCACGGTGAAGTTCTTGTCAAAGGTTGACCTGCTCTTTTTTTAGATCATTGACTCTCAACATAACAGCATGTAACCAGAACACGTATTTCACTTCCGGATCATCACCAAGGCCTTATTACTCACTGTGCACTGTCGCCAAAATACATACAGACAACAACACCCTGAGCTCATATTATCAAGAATAAACAGTTACCTTTAAATCCCTACCAAAACTGCATAAATAAAACTCTTCTATCACCATCAAAATGAGAGAGGAAAAAATGTTCTAAAAATAGACTAGAACTACATTCGTGGGTACTGAACTGGAAGTATTAATTGTGATGTAATTCCGCTTGTATTTGTCTGGTACTCGGTCTAGACAGGCAACCACTGTCATACGGAATTGCGTCACAATTAATACTTCCAGTTCAGTACCCACGAATGTAGTTCTAGTCTATTTTTAGAACATTTTTTCCTCTCTCATTTTGGTGGTGATAGAAGAGTTTTATTTATGCATTTTTGGTAGGGATTTAAAGGTAACTGTTTATTTTTGATAATACGAGCTCAGTATGTTGTTGTCTGTGTGTATTTTGGCGACAGTGCACAGTGAGTAATAAGGCCTTGGTGATGATCCGGAAGTGAAATCTGTGTTCTGTTTACATGCTGCTATGTTGACAGTCCAGCATCTCAAAAGAGAGCAGGTCAACCTTTGACAAGAACTTCACCGTGAAGTCATCTTTGAAGGTATTTTAGATTAACATATGATTTGCATTGATTGTCACACAGTTGAAAGGTCAGTACTGAGAAACAAATGTAAAGAACATATAGTAAAATTAATTGTGTTCTATATCCATACGCCGGTAACTAGTAAAATATCTCTCCTGATTAGTAGTGTAGCGGACTGATTAGCAGAGAGCATGCGAAGAATGGACAGTCTAACTGGTGCAGTGCATCATTAAAAAAAAAAAAGTAAGGCGTTTCAGCATTTTAACTAAGATGGAGTGGGGGATATTTCTTCTCTGCTATATCAGTTGTCAGCCAAAATTGCGTTAAGCACCGTTATTTGATGTAATTCATTGTTCAAAATACATGTACTTGTACTATTATTGAGTAGGTGGCATATACGCATAATAGCGAATACATATTTTTAGTACTTGTAATTACTGTCACGAACAGAAGAAAACCACATGACAAGGATATGATCTATAGTGTTCAATCATAATCAACGATCCTGAAATAACTGAGAAATGGTGGTGGAAGTTATTTATAGTATTTTATAGTATGTGTATGCGTCTCTCTCTCTCTCTCTCTCTCTCTCTCTCTCTCTCATATATATATATATATATATATATATATATATATATATATATATATATATATATATATATATATATATATATATATATATATATATATATATATACATACATACATAGACATAACATATTGTACAACTCTGTACTCTGTTCTGGAATAAATATAAATGGAAGCTAAGGAAGCTCAAGGGACTTAAGTGCCAATATACTACTCCGAAGGTTGAATATTCAAATGGTAAATTTAACTATAATTTCCAGACTAGCAACAATGCTCCAAACTGACAATGACTGAAAAAAAAATGGATGAAAAATAAATCATAAATAGTCGTTCGATTCTTTCTGCAGATACCAGAATGATGAATACGTATGTGAAATATATAGTTATATATGTATGCTTACTTCATGTAATTATTTTTGAAATCTTACATGGCTTTCATTGATTTATGATGATGCATGTTAAAGCATGGTTATATTTCCTTTAGGGGATGGACTAAACTTAAGTTGAACAAGTCCAATCCCTCTTGCTTTGTACACATATGGCCATAAAATAAGTACCTGGCACGAAATTAAAGATACATGAAACGCTGACTGTCGTGAGAAATTGGTAACAAAATGTACAAGGCACATAATTTATCTATTGAAAGGACACTATAAAAAATACGTATCTACGTTTATGACATGTATCGATATTTGTCTTTTTACGGACGATCATATCCGTTACGGGTTTAATGTTCGAGGCCATATTGGTAAGTCGATATATTCCCTCTTAAAGGGCCTGCTGTTGTGTTCGGTATTGCACAAACTGTATTTGTACAGATTTGCCGTGAATGACATTTATTTGCAGGCGTATTTAAGTTAAGGGTGCATCGATATGAAATAATATTGATAAGATACATTGCCGAATGGTAAATGTTTTTCAATAGATTTTCGTTTTTGAACCCGATGCAGCAATTTATGGACGATTGTTCATCTAAATCGTTCATGTGATTGTTCCAAATTTTAAAATTATTTGACTAATTTCATTAAATCATTTGTAAATTAAAGTTTTCATTAAAGATTTTCGCATTTTCAACCACGTCAGCCAGAATAAGTCACAATTTGTATACTTTCACTTTCGTTTACGAATCGTTTTGTTCTTGTGAAAATATCAAGTAAGTTGGCACGTAAGTGAATTTATCTAGAAAAATAGACAAATAAAAGAAATAATTCATTCTATTTATTGGTCAATGATCAATGTATGGGCGCCTGCAAATAGGGTCGGAGTGGAGGTGGGCAAGTACCCCCCCCCTCCGATTTTACTATAAACATGTTTAGACCTAAATCCGTACTTAATAGCTGACCACTACATGTTTACCCCCACCCCCAAATAATTCTACCGTCGCCCCAGGATCAATAAATAAAATTCTTTTCAGTATAACAGTGAATGTCAAATATTTCAAAAACCTGAATATGTAACAGAGATAAACCGCAAAACTTAGTTTATTCACAATATTTTCGTAATATCAAAAGAATGCTTTCTCTGCAAATAGGAGCTAAATTATAAAATAACGATCTCACATTTATCAGTAATGATTTTCAATATGGTTTGATTTGTTAATTCAAAATTATGCTGTTTTAAATTTCAGTATTTTTGCCATGTTCACATCAAGACTATGCCCAGCTCTACATAGTGACGTGTTTATCAACACGAAATTAAAAGTAGCAGAAAAGAAAATACAGACGATGACAACACTTGTGATCATCATTCATTTTGACCACTCACTGAAATCGTGATTTTCATATCATAAACAACATACAGGAAAAGAAAACGTTACTTCTTCCCAAAAATTACTTGAAAGATAAAATCTTAAAAAAAGAAATAAGCCGATATTTTTTAAACAAGTTTTTAAAAAATACTCTGTTTGAGTAGTGTAACGAAGAGGTTTCAAGGAAAGAAGCTACCAACTCATACTGGATATAATCCAGTTGTATTTGTTTTTCTGATGATTCCTCAAGAGGTATAAAACAAAACCGTTCCGTGTGTCACTTTGGTGATTTTCCTATATTATGGACATAGCAGTCTCGCTATTGGAGAGATATTTGGTCAAATTTCAGAATTCCTCTGTAAGTTAAAAATTTAAAGCTTCTTTTAAATAACTTTTTTTAAAGTTTGATTTAAATTACGGGGTAATTATCATTGTTAAATTTTTCTGCACCATGACCATTTAGAATGCGGATAATGAAATTCAGTAAAGCGCCAGGATTGAAGTGTCATTAATTGTTTACGTCTTTTCTTGTGTAATTATTTACTCCAATTAACGAACCGAGTAATCAGCTAGGATTCCGGTCCTAGATGTCCTTAACGAACCGTGTAATCGGCTAGGACTCCGGTCTCTTGCTAAATAAAGTATAAATAACATTCAATCTCTAAAAACATTAATTAATAAATAACTTAAACATAAATAACTAAAAACTTATAAATAACATAACGTAGGAAGCACACCCTAAACACCTCGACTAGTAATACCATAATAACCTTGAAAATCTCTCTTCATACATGATTTCTACTAAGAACCTCTATAAACAGCATAGAACATCCCCCCTCCTTTTAGAACATTTTGAAAAAGAAAAAAAAAATCAAAGAAAAAAAAAATCGCAAGAAACACCAGGCAAATGCAACAAGAAACCAACGATATAAAGCAAGCAGGACCGTTCACGAACTCTCCTTCCCACTAATGACAGCCAACCATTCAACTGTAGGGACCTTTATGGACCCACAGATTGAGGCCAAACTATCAGGGTTCCTTGAATCCATAAAAGCCTGGGGGAGGTGGCACCATCCCCTTCTCCAGGAACAACTAGCAGACTGCGGTGCAGTCAGAAAAAAGTGGCACATGCACAATTGTGCGCACGCCACTATAATTAAACTCAACAACAACAAAATTTACTCCAATTTTTGAGACTGCAAATTCGGAACTTGCGCGGAAATAAAGTTTATTCAGTGGCGTATGAACCGTCAAACCAACTACTCCCGTGGGTGGGGGTGGGCTGGCAACACAATTCGCATTAAACTACTTGGTGTGTGTGTGTGTGTGTGTGTGAGGAGGTCGCCATTTTGAATTTAGTCTATCTTCCGTCCTGCAGGTATGTAATGAGTAATCGTAATCAGTACTATAATGAGAGCAAGCAGTGGCACTTAGTGACAACAGGTAAGTATATAAGAACTTTCTATCGGAAAGGTCTATTGCCACGATACCTATTGGATTTAAGACGGAAGTCTAAATCTTTTCTTGATATTGTTCAGCAAGTTCTACAAAGTATATACATTTCTGGGAGATATTCCGATGTTAACAAGCGTGAAAATCTCATTAAAAAAATTACAAATGGAAACACTGAAAGAGGCCGAAGAAGGAACTATTGCAATTCGTAACGCTGAAGTGAAAAACTAAAGAAGACCTAATACAGTGCAAAAAAATTGATCAATATGTGACGTACGGGCAGATATATGGACGTCAGGACTGAGAGAGTAAAACTGTATCACGGCAGGGAATATAAATAATCATAAGAGTTGATGATGCAAACCAAATTTTTAGGGAATTTCCTGTTTGGAGTTTGGGTTTCAAATAGTAACAATATTAAAAATTTGTAAGATTATACATCGAATATTAGAGAATGTGATACAGCTGATTCCAATCGTGAAAAGGTCTGCTCCTGAGTGTTGATAAATATTCAGATATTCACTTTTCCCGAGAGTCGAAGCTATATGTCAAGGGTCTTGATTTGAAATTCGTCATGGGGTTTGAACGAATTGCGATGATATATGGTGGTTTATTTCATACAAATAGTGCTTCCATTAAAATGTATATAGGGCTATATGTGTCTATATCAAGTTTATGCTGACTGGTTACGATACAATAGTTAAAAACACGAATTGCTATGACTTCCGGGATCGGTTATGATTAAAGAGATCATTGTCTTTAGGAGCACCTAAAGAGATACAAGTAATCGGCTCTAAGTTTGTAACTGTTTTATTCCCAACCCCAACCCCAATCTTTCAGCTGAAATTCAGTATACAATCTGTACTATTATGAGTTCATTGAACTGTAAAAATTCCTTTTCTCTATGATGTATTGTGAGTCATCAAAGCCGATAAAAGCCTTTTTTTTTACAAAGTTCTTTTCACACGGCTGAATTAGGAGTTTTTGTTTAATTTCGTGGCGCCAAACTTGTGTAATGTCACTTGTGTAACTAGGCAATATGTTAACAGCGAAGGTCAGCATGGTCAACGTTAAATATCTTAGTATTGGAATGTTCCAATACAATCTGAATGTACGTCAGCGCTCTATCACAAATTATGGCCCAGTTATGATGAGAAATCCTTGATCGGTTGCTTCACGTATTCTAAGTTTGTTTTATAACCTTATCGATGAAGAAATAGTGAACAATAATAACACTCACGTTATTTTTCGTTAAAACTGGATACCTGACTTCACATACTTTGATGCATAACCAAATTCTTATGGTTTTTGCGATATCCGTCCATGTATATGCCCTTATGCTGTTATTGCGAGCCCTAACAGCCCCAAAATTGCATCCCATAATGTCATGTTAGGTCTAGAGTAAATGGATTTCTGTCTTACTTAACTGTGTAATTCATAATTTTCCGCGACTGGAGTTCTTAAGGTAAACGAAAATAGGTAACTTTATTTTGTTCCTTGACCGCACAATAAACGTTTTTATTGGTAACTGGTGTTTCATGCATTGCAAGCGAATTATTCACTGCTACTTTGTCTCTATACGAAATCGATTTGCATGGTATGATGCACTTAATATTTTCTTCTCAGAATCAGACATTCTTACAAACAATTTAGTAGATTTTGACAGGTAAAATGGGCTGGGGATAAATGGTGACACCGCGTCACATAACTGAAGCTGACGGACGCATGCGTGGAGTGATCGATTATGTCACCACACATACAATGCTTAGGTCGTTTAAGCAGTGATAAGACAAATATACAAGCAGATAGCACAGATAGTTCTCCGGGAAGGAAAAGATATTAGTGCTGAAAGGTAGGTTGCATCAATTATTATTTTGTCCTCACGCCGTTTTTTCTGTATTTACATCCATAATCAACAAATATATACCCCCTTGGAGAACAAAACAATTAATACAAGAACTTTGAGAAGGCAAATATTTAAATACTGTATTTCTATTTCTATTTGGAAGACTAAACTAATAATTATTATATTACTTAATAAAACTGTACGCTACCTAATGTAAATGGGTTGGGGAAGTCCTTTACTGAAGAGTTCGTCAGGTGAGGAATAAAATTAATCAATGTTTTTTTTAAAAATATATAATTACAACAAATAATCAAGACATAATGAGTGCAGTCTCTATGAATTGAGGTATCTACATAAAGAAATAATTCAAATAATGCCATGCTTGCTTTAAAACATGTTTATTTTTCCTCATTGGCTTCTCTATACTTATGTTTTTACTTACATGACAAGAGATTTTAGCTCTTCTGATTAGATTGTAAATATTGGTTTTCAATTAATACAATAAATCATATTCAGTAAAACTTTAGGGTATTTGGTACGCTATGATTATGTAGTGGAATTTAACATCAGCAATGTTGGGCTGGTATGGAGTACTAGAAAAAATAAGATTACTGGTCACGATGGAGCCCTCTGAGAATTTGCATTAGGGAACATTTGGGATGGAATGGCCTTCTATGTGAAGTTGACGTTAGCAGTTTAGGGGGTCTGGGGGAATTACACGGTAATATTAAGGCAAACGTTGGATGGTATGGCCATCTATGAGAGTTTGACATTAACGGTTTGAGATTGGCATGGGGTCCTATTAGAATTAACATTACTGGGCCACTTGGGGCTCATTGGGAATTAACATCACGGACACTTCACTATGATCTAGTATGGGAGGTAGCATCAGAGCGAAATTAACATGTATGGGGCTGTACGAGGTTCAACGTGATTTGAACATTAGTGGTTTTGCGCCGGTATATTATCCCGTGGAAACAACATTACACAAGAGGACACAACGGGAATTTAACATTAACAGTTTCTTGCCCCTCTGGGAAGTTACACACTAGCGTTTAAGTCGCTATGGGGATGTGTGGAAATTTAATATTAGCATTTGGATCACTATGAGACCCTATGGGGATTTAACATAGATTGGGACAGTATGGAGTCATATGAGAATTTAACATAAATGGTACGTTATGGGTCCTCTGGAAATTAAAATGATTGGCCACTATGGCTCCATATGGAAATTTGACATTTTTACTGGTACTATGAGGTCCTGTGGGAATTTAACATTGATCCACTATGGAAATTACGGCAGTTTAACATGCTGGAGCTACGTATAGCCATCTGTTGGACTTTAAAATGGGGGTGGGTGGGTGAATAATTCTCTATGGAACGTTAAAATTAGTAATCGATATAGTCATTTACGCAAATGTTAATAGCGCTGGACAAATAAGATGGAGACAAACATAGACACAACATTAAGTTACAGACAATGACTTATTTTTTTATAATCCGTATCACTCACATACGAACAAGTGGATTAGGAAAACTAGTGGTCATTAACACGTGTTCTTAAAGACAGACACCAACAAATGTAACTAAATGGATTGAGTGAAGGTCTGGGATGAATAATTGTCAGTAACACACGTTCTTAACAACAAGCACTGTTGCATCTTAACACACCTATGAAGAAAGGATGGGTTTGGTAATAATCACAATCCACCACCCATGTTAATAAACCAGCATCTACTATTACCAGTCAAAACCCACCTTTAGAAACAAAACGATTATGGGAAAATGGAGTTATCTGATGATCATTAACATAGTTACAATCCAATACTCACCTTTACCATCCAACACCCAGTCTTGAAAACAAAACTGATCAGGGAAAGATGAGTTATGCAATCGTCACTAACAAGAATGGTTACATTCTGATTACAATTCACCTGTACAATCCAACACCAGCCTCGCAATTCAGTAACCAAGGTTACCAACAAAACGGACGAGTGAAAGGGCGAGTTATGTTATTTTTACTAGCACATCATTCCCATCAAATACTTACAGACCTTGAACACCAATAGGAGTTAGGAAGGGGACAAGACGAGGTATTTAATTTTTGTTATGAATAAAAACATAGAAGTAGACACACACACACACACACACACACACACACACACACACATATATATATATATATATATATATATATATATATATATATATATATATATATATATATATATATATATATATATATATATATATATATATATATATATATATATATATGCACACACACAAACATACAAAAATACAAAACAAAGAAGTGGCAATAATGATTAGTATTGTATTTCTGAAATACTAGTTGGATATAAAAAGGGCCACTAATTTTTGCAGTGTGTTATCTAAAGTTGTTCAACACAGATGACATCTTCTGACTATTTTCCGTCTCAAACCTTTTCGTAATTAGGGTTCATATTCCATTTCTCTTTTTAGACATTCCTGTCATTCGATATAGATTCTTATCAGATACGACTGCTTCGTTCTTTCTTTTGCTTTGACCACCCACTTCGTCTCTGCATAGATAGGTTAATCTGGATTAAACATCATGGTACAGATTTTTGTCGATCTTCTAATGCATTGCATAGTCGTATCATAAAAATATTATAATGTAATATTGGAGTAAGGCAAGTATTAAACAACGAAATGCGAGATGAGATGAGAGTAATAGTGAACTTAAGAAGAAGAAAAAATAATGACTGATAACAATATAATTAAATCTTGTAATTTTTTGGTAGTATTCATCAAGTTGTTACGTTCATTTAGTGCTCTATGAAAATACTTTCCCAGATTTCTAACCTCGGAAGATTTCTTTAAATTTATAAGTGTAATAAATTTCAGCATACTCGGGTCTTTCAAAAAATAACAGTTCATTTACTTCTTTCTTAGCGGTAAATACCACTGGCGTTCTAGTACAAAGTGTCATTAACATTCCAGCACTTTACAAAAAATACACCTACAAATTCTTTGTTCAAGTGTTCCATCTCCTTGATTAAATACGCAAAGCATGAGCAGACATCCTGATTCTTGAAAGGGCTTTTATAATTATTGTCTCTGTTACTATAACCAAATACTCCTTTTGGCTAAAATGAGATGACAAATTTCTATTTAATCTTGATCATCAAGGATTCTCTGATTCCATATTACCATTTCTGGATAAACTGACTAGCTAGCCGTTGTATGAACATAGATAATTAAAATCTTTATGTTCGCAACAGCTTGATTTATCTGGTCTTTACATAGACCAAAACTATTGAATAATTACTGGACAAACAATGTCCAATTTGTCTTTCTATGTCAGTAAGCAATAGGTTAGATGTGACATGTATAATGTTATGTATATTTGCTTTAATTTATATTTGATTGGATTTAATTGTTTGATTGTCAGTTTTAATTTTTTTTTATTATTCAATTACATGTTATAGTAATGTAATTTTGTTTACTGGAAGTTGAAATTTACCAGAAATTAGTTTGACCTGACTGATTTTTTTTCTTCTCGTAAACACCTAATAATAGAACTTTGTATCTTAAAGCTGACATAGTTCCTGGCCTTGATACAGAATTAGTAAGAGTTGAAGTAAACAACTTCATTTTCTTGATTTTTTAAAAATTGGTTCTTGGTGTGGATCTATAGGGTGGAATCGAGGCTGTACGTGAGATTATACATGTGAATAGCATCTGTTTCAAAATTCTGGTTTTACCGGAATTGCGCACAAGTCAGATATAATAGTGATGTATTGAGAAATAAGTTTAGTTGGGTTTTAAAAGACACTTCGACGTCAAGATGGTGTTTTTTTCTGTTGTTACCAGTTGAAGTTAAATTTTAATTATTCTTCAAATTATTTGGAATCTAAGAGATTTATTCTTTTCCCTGGGAATATTTAAGAATTTTTGGACAAATACATTTATTGAAATTGTGTTCGGAATTCAAACACCGGAATATTATTTTTTGTGGATCAACAAAGAAATGTTGACGCGTCGTCAATGCTATACTAGCATCAGTATACGTCATCGCCTTCCATTTTGGATTGTCGTCGTGACCAGAACTCAAATTCATGGGAACATTTTATTACTAGGACTTCTAATTTTTAATTCTTGGATTATTCTTGGATTATTTTTGGATTTGATTCTTAAAACCGTAAGGTTTTATCCTTATATTTCCCTTGTTTCTCAAGGGAAATAAATTAGTTGTAAAATTTTACAAAGCTTGTTGTCTTCACGTTTTTCTTGTTACAGTTTATGACAGCTTAAACACGTAACAATACGTTTTCTATTTTCTGAGGAGATAAGCTTAGTCTAGTATTTCAGAATGCGGTAATATTTATTGATCTGTGGGAGTGTCCTCCCCAATTCACCACATATAAAATCATTTTAAGCAGATTTTTGTAACCCAACGATTTGTGAAGATATTTACGTGCAACCGATCAAAGGCATTTACTTCAATGAATTCCCATACCTCTGATCCATTTTTAAGAATTGGTGAATTTAATATTTCAATCACTTAACATTTTGCTTTTGGAGGAACATTTCCAAAACTCGTATATCTATATCTATTCATCCATTGTAAATAATGCTTTTCAAGCTCGTGTGCTTTATGTTGGTCGAGCTCGTGTGATGGACCTCCTGCTGTAAAAACAATTCTAAGAAATGTAGATTTATTAACCTGTAACTCTAAGCGTTTATAATAGAATAAATTAGTTGTTGTTAGTGTTGTTGGGTTTAACACCATTTTTCAGCACACGATAGGCTATACTTGGCGGCCAGTATTAATGGTGGAGGAAGAACCCGAGAAAACCCGGGAAAGATGTATGTAATATTGTATGTATGTATGTATGTATGTATGTATGTATGTATGTATGTATGTATGCATGTACCTATGAATTTTTTCCACTACGTCGGTGTTTCTAGCTAATGAATATGAAATATGCGATGGGCGCAATAAGTATCACGTGCTCGGATTGGCAGAGTCCCAAAAGAATAAAGCGGTACGGTTGACAAAGTACCAAAATTAATTTAAATCCCTTTCGTTATCAACCAACAGACATGAGCTTAGGATGATCCATATAGAAATGCGGAAGACCTCCTGCACTGTGTTCAAAACTTGTTGTCAAAGAGAAGAATATTAGCGAGGCATGGTTTTATATACATGGGATGCTAATGAATCTTATGGTTGATGAAAATTAGCCAGCATAAGAACAGTTGTAGCAGGAACACCAGAAATGCGATCAACAGAAGTACCAAAATCAACAAGAATAGCAACACAACAGCTGCAGTATCAATAAATACGTGTGCCTAAGGTGGAGAACAGTGAAAATGACAATGATAAGCTTTACTTTCCACTGTAGGTCGGGGTCTACGTATGAAGGAAATATCGATGGACTATGCCTAGCTTTGCAGCTCGGATATGAAGGTGTATAACTGAGAAGAGCCTTACCAAAACGTCTTTTAACTTCCACCAATTATTCCATAAGCATAATACTAATCATAATTTGCAACTTTTTAGTTTTAAATTTTGTATGTATATCTATGCTTGTATTCAAAACAAATCTTAAATATCCACAACTGTCCTACTCCTAACCTCACTCTTTGCTTGTAAGTGTGTGATTTGGATAGTAAAGACGTTTGTTAATGATAATAGCATAACTCCAATTTCACTTGGCCGTTTTGTTTGTAAGGTTGTGTGCTGGATGGTAAAAGCAGGTGTTTGACGTTAATTACGTGTAGTAGTAATCATTACAGAATTCTTCTTTCCATGGAGGTCTATACTTTGTGAGGGTGGATATTGGATGGTAAGAGTAGGTGACAGTTGGTAACTGTAGGTGTTGGATTGTGTGTTAGTGACCACCACATAACCTTCCTTTCCCTCAGTTATTTGTTGATGTGAATGGCTTCTGGTATTGGTGATGGATTCTAAAAGATGTGATGACGTTAAAAATACGAGCGTTAGATTGTGAAAATAAGACATTGTGAGTAATTAGGTTGTCAGTTAGAATAAATGATAGCTGGTCAGTAAAGGTATTATTCAGTCAGAACAGGCAATGGTCACAAAAATATGTTTGGGTCAATCATAATATCCATAATGCTAAATTTCACATATCCCCATAGATGCCCATCATTGTAATAACTAAATTCTCCCTTTTTCAATGGTACCATTATTGGGGCCTTGGCAAGCCAACCAGTCGGGTGTCATGGTCATCGAGAAAAAAAAACATGGTCTTGTTAGGACAACAGAGGTCCCCTCAAGCTTGGCTCTAAACTGTGGTTTTATTTATCTAGCAGTATTATAGTAACGTGGTTAAAATGTGTACCGAATATTTTCTTATTGGTGCCTTAGCAGCTTTGGTGACTGTGGCAGATTTGCTTGGGTTTGGGTTTGGAATTGATCTTTGCAGGTCGATTTCGAAGGTAACGTTCTTCTGGGGGCTTCGGGCGTTATTTATTGTCTGCTTCGGCAACTTACAGTTTAATCCATGATAAACACTTAAAACCCCAACAACATAAATATTTAACCAGATCTCTTCCTTTTATTTTACATTTTGCCATCCGTAGTTCTGACAGACTTTTCAGGTACTCCCGACTAATGATGATCGTTGCTCAGAATATAGTATTATCAACAAATGCGAACCACAGACCTTTTCTTATTATAATTTTTCCCGTGTATTTTTTAAGTATCTTTTCTGAATAAGATAAATACTCCTTACAGATTATTAATTTTTCATTATAGGACACGTTACAGACAAACATGAGGAGTGGGCATCTTGTTTTCATCTTGGTGCTGGTGAGCTTCGTTAACTCCCAAATGATACAAGGTATGTATTAATGGGTTTTATTTGGGATTTAGAAAATTCAATATAGTATAAAATGGTCATATTCAGACATACGTAACCGCTACTATCCGTTTTTCTCTCAATGTCCATTAAACCATCTATTGATAAGACGGTCGCAATTTTATTGATATTAATAGTTAAAAAAAGAAGAAAGAATTTCGAAGGCGGGGCAAGGGAAATTCCCAAGGTCGCAGCCAATCAATAATGAGAATATTGGTTAAGTATTTCATAGGCTTATTTGGATCAATCAAATTGACAGAATGTGATATGTTAACATATTTGACATGTACAAATATTAAACTTCAAACACACTTTATGAGTAATATTGAACTTATGAAACTCGTTGAATAATTTCAAGCTTTTGCGAGCCAAGGATAGCAAAAGCTTGCAATTATTCAATTCGTTTCCTTGATATTAAATCACTACTTATTTAAAAGTATGTTTATCACCTATTTTATTTAGTCGAGATAGTTTAAATATAAAGAAAAAACAAATGAGTTCTGTATTTAATCTAATTCTGGCTCAGGCACTGTACCTTTCAGTTCTTGCGCGTGGAAAATAGTTCCAGACGCGAATTGTACAATGAAATATAAAATTATTTTGATGTACACAGTATACTTCATAGAGCAATTGTTATTTCAAATAATTAAGAATATTTGTCACGGACTTCATGTTTCAACAGTGAATCTTTGATTGTGCGATGACACAATGTTCACCTAGGACGAGTCACTAGATTCAGATATGCTTGAACGAGAGAGTGACGGGGACTCTGCGCAAATTGACATTATTCCCCTTCCTCACCAGGTATCTTAGTATCCTGTGGCGATGAGCGAGCGGTAAAGCAGCAGGTATGGATAAATTGAAAGCTGTAACTCAGGGTCGCTTTTAACTGTACAGAAGCAACAGTGGAACTCGGCAGCCTCCTGGGTGACTGAGCAGCCCTTATTTTGCATCACACTTTTCACGTCAGTAGCATGATGAAGGGGCTAAAAAAGGTGCCCTAAACTTTGCCTGCCTCACCTTAACCTTTGTCAGCATACCGCGGTAGACGGGGATCCCACCGAAGCGGTCAAAAATCTAACAAGAAGACAACGGTGACACAACTCACCACCGGTGCGCACATTAACGGCAGCAGATAGACTAGAGAGAAGAACATTTATAGTTGATGAGGAACCTGCTAGATTCAAGATCCACATAGAAGCACTGAAAGAATGTCCCCTAGCTGAAAAGAAGAACTCAGTGAAGTCGGAGTCTTCTTTAGTGGTCTAAGTAAAGAAGGGCGACGTGAAGCAGGTTTTGGATTGACCATCACATCACACCTAATCAGCAACCTTGCAAATCACAGACCAATGCACTGAGATTTGCGCTGCCCTGGAAAAAAGAAATGCAACTATCATCTCCTATGCACAAACCATAACAAACCCAGATGAGATCAGGAACACCTTTAAGGAAGACTTCGAGCCTCTTATCGCGGAAATACCGAAGACAGACAAGCTTGTCATCCTTGATGATTTCAATATTAGAGTTGGCACAAATTACCAGACATGGACAAGTGTCATTGACACAGAAACTGCTTTGTCAAATGCAGTAATCTTCTTAGTGAGTTAATCCGCTGAAGATAAGATCATAATCACCGACATAATCATCCTCCTGCCAAACCGCAACAATACGGCTTGGATGAACTTATTATCCATGCAGTCACATCTCAGTGACTACAAATTGAAATAGGAGAATATGAAACATGCATTTGTCGAAGAAATTTACAGCCAACTAGATACAAATGATATGAATTCTGAGAATGTCGAGGAACAATGGGCGTCCTCCATACACTCTGTGTACTCAACAGCATCCAAAACCCTAGGTCCCACCACACGTAACTATCCAGAATGGCTTGACGAGAACGATGCTACCATACTGAATTTCTGAATGAGAAACATCGGCTTCAAAAGGCATGTTTAGAAGACGGCACTTAACCGTTCAAGAAGGCAGCCTTCTACAACATCAAGGTGACTTTCCAATGCAAACTAAGAGAGTTGCAAGGCGAAGAAATAGGGCAGATGAGAGTCAGCCCTATTTAGAACGGGATGACATGAATAATTTATAAGATAATTTGATGTCAATCGACGGCCACTATCACCAGTAACATATTAAATACTGAGTACTGAAAGAACCACACTGCTCATTGGCAAAGAAAAGACACTTCAAAGATGGTCAGAACACTTCAGCAACATCCTTATTCAACAGTCATCGATCAGTGGATAAGTAATGGATCGATTCCCCCGGTGCAGATCAACATATCACTTCAACGCTCGCTGCAACTGAAAAAGCACTTGACCTGCTGTTCAACGGCATAGCAAATGGAACAGATGCTATACCAGCAGCACATGGTACAGAAAATAACAGAACTCTTCCAGTCAATGCGGACACAGGAACTATACCCCAGGAGTAAAAGAAACATACATCGTCTACTTATACAAGCGGAAAGTTAACAGACCATCCTGCAACAACCATCTTCTTACTGTCAATAGCCGACGAAATCCTCGTCAGAGTTATACTGAGTCTGCTTGTGCAACACCTCTATCAAGGGCTCATTTTGACTCAGAAGAGGATGAGAGACCGCCGACATTGTGTTTGCAGTTCCTTAACTCTGGAGAAATGATAGGAACAGAACTCCAACCTGTACACGACATTCGTTGACCTGGCAAGAGAATGACACCATCAGCCGTATAGGCTTTTAGAAGATCGTGGCATGTTGGCTCGTGTCGCAGACTACGGAGAGTCGTTAGAACGATTAGTCACCAATTGAGGGGACGCTTTACAGATATTATGAAGTTCTGAGAAAATGGTGGGTATAAGGTGAAGTTATTTACATTTGCAACATGCACAGTGGAGAGAATGTTGGCATACCTCTATGTTACTTTCATGTACTGTGGCTGAAATGTCGTTGGATATTGTACTTGAAGAGATTGTAAATGATCTAAGCACACAGCTAACTAATATGACTGTTCTCTTGTGCTAAAAAATCAGCCTGAATTAGTCTAAAGTACACAATCTTTATCAGTTATTAAAATAGGGAAATTAAATTTTTCCAGACCAGACAAAACAGCTTATGAAAGTGCAATTAATGAATTACCAAATATATATATATATATATATATATATATATATATATATATATATATATATATATATATATATATATATATATATATATATATATATATATATATATATATAACAAAACGTTATCGGCTCCTTTATTTACAATTTACCTCTAAGTCCAGCAAGTGAAAATTACCAAGCGGAGCTAGCAGTGTTTTGAAAGGTGCACATCTGAATTAAGGCCAAGCTATATACTCTATAACCCATATTGCAACCATCATCATATACCAAAATAAAGGGAATTAAAGGTATTTTGAACTATACCTAAGATAGACAAGGTCTTTTTTAAATAGTTAGTATAACCAGTGAGGTCACCCGATGAAATTCTTTTTCTTTAAAATTATAACCCATGCAAAATACGAAACTGGTGAGCACCATCTGACTCAAGTAATGCTACTGCCTTGCTGACACTGCTGTATGCTTGGGAAACCTGGCCGGGGTACAGACGAAATGCTACGAAGCTGTACCATTTTCACATCGACTGCCTGTGGCAACTGCTGAGGATAAAATGCCAGGACAAAGTCTCATAAACTAAGGTTCTCAAACGGGCAGGCATTCCAAGCATCCAACTCTGTTGATGAAATCACAGATGAAATGGATAGGTCACGTTATTAGGATGCCAGAAGAGCGACAACCAAAGAAGATCTTCTGCAGTGAGCTGAGGAGAAAAAGCTATCTAAGGGTGGTCAAAAAGAACGCTTCAAAGATTCCCTAAAGTCATCCTTCAATCACTTCAACATTAATTCTGGAGCTACAGACTTTTAACTCATGATAACTGAACAGGCAGTATAGAAGCGCGAAAAGCGTAGATCTCAGAACTTCAGCATGTCCTCTGTTGATCGAACAAATCCAGTCAGCATCTCTTGTCAAGTTTGCCACAGACAGTTCAGATCACAAAGTGGCGTAATCAGTAATTGACGTAATCACAGAATCTAAGCCAGTTAGTGATGTCATGGTCATCTTCGATGTCGAAGGACGAACAACAACTTTGTTCAGGTTTGCTGGAGGCACCATGTAAATGGATTTTGATGAGACAGATGCAATATCGAATATGGTAAACCCAATATCATTCCAGTTGTTGAATATTTCTTAGAACAGATGCTTACGGGATTCAGTAACTAATGTTGATTAGACAGATGAGTTTATATACTCCAAAAGATTGACATTTAAATCCTTCTTGTCCTGGAGGCAAAATTCATGCCGCGTGGCGCTTATATGCATGGATTCAGTATGATCGTATCGAAGAACGTGATGTACATTTTCTGTACTCCCACGTTTTTGGTTTAACTAACATAGGAGAACATTAAGCAAATTGACTCGTGTTCTAGTTTAAGTTTGTTTAGAATCGGAGACTTCTATATAGGGTAAATGAGGCCATATTCAGACAGATGTAACTACTAGTATTCGCCCGTTTTTACCCAGGCCTATTCAGTTTGGACGGTCTCCATATTGTTAATAGCAAAAGTAAAATTAAATGGATGGCGTGCCGAGGAAAGGTTCCAGCCAGTCAGTAGAGAGAATACTGCACAAGGATTTCATGCGGTTTATTTGGACTGATCAGATTCGCAGAAAGTAATATGTTAAAGACATGTATCAAAAGTAATAGCGGCATACACTGTAGATGAAATGTACTAGGTTATAAAATAACGCAAAAAAAACCTACGCAATGTTTGTACTTTATAGTGAGAGGCAAAGACATGCTTTCACAGAAACACGTATATTGCATGGTGTACTTACTACAACCAACTCGTTTGTCAAACATACATCTCTCTCTCTCTCTCTCTCTCTCTCTCTCTCTCTCTCTCTCTCTCTCTCTCTCTATATATATATATATATATATATATATATATATATATATATATATATATATATATATATATATATATAACCTTTATCTATCATTTCTGGGTTTTACAGTGAATAAGCAGATGATTTCTTTATTTACTGTCCGCCTTGGATGAGGGAGGTCGTGGGTTCGATCCCCGGCCGAGTCATAGCAAAGACTTACAAAAATGGTACATACAGTTGTCTCGCTTGGTGCTCAGCATTAAGAGGATAGTGTTAGGACTGGTCGGCCTGGTGTCAGGATAATGTGACTGGATGAGACATCATGTTACATGTCTGCGGGATGGTGCCCCAGTGCTAGACATACTATAAACGGCCACACTGCAGACATCGTAGCGATATGACTGAAAAATTGTTAAAGCTACGTTAAATATCTAAATCACAAATACACACACACTTTATTTACTAATTGTTGTGTCTTTTGAGTGGTTTTTGTTACACGGGGGGAGTGATTGTCCCTCCGTATTTGGTTTTCGTTATCTAGGGGTTGACCGCCCTCGATGTTATTGCCCGGTTCGAGTAAATATAAACATAAGTGGTGAAACTTATAGGTGGAATAGATAGAGATCTGAGCAGGTATATAGAACAAACCAACACGAGCCCCCGTACATGTAAACAAACAATTTAATCAATTACATACAAACACTGTGAAAATTCATTACATCGGGAATGTACTCTGCTTTTAGAAATTTAACTTTCACCGAAATACAAAGAAAACGCAAATAGATTTAAATAAAATAGCCGATCTGTTTACTGATAGATTTAGTTCATCTGTCGCTGTTCAGACCCTTGGATCTCAGGATGAAACTTTCTACCATCCGTCTCAGGACACTCTCAGAATAAGTCTTCAGAAATTAATACGTCGCAGGATTGCGTCACAGGATTATACGTCTCACTGCACTCATCTCTATGCTTCTCCGTATAGGTCTCAGAATAACATCACCTCATTCGTTCCATACGTGTCTGGAGCTATTTTCTCCCTTTTAAATAAATATAAATAGAGACAACCTAAATTTCCCGTTATTTATGAAACGGTTAATTCTTCATTATTCTCCCTCGTTATCAGATTTCACTATCAGTGTTAAACAGACGCTAAGGCTATCAATCGACTCCACATGTCCTATAATGACCCTAGTTAGTCAAATGGCTAATTCGTTACGCCTTGACCTTACACATTAACACATACGCGAGGCCTGGGGTTCTGAGCCAGCCTCAATTTTTACACAGCGAATAAATAGGATACATCACGTCAATCAATTACTAGATCATTTCCGTCAACACACACTTATTCTTAATCATACCTGAAATCTTCTAAATTCAGCGAATTCACACGGATTCTTGTAATCAAATTAACTAATGTAATGTATTAAATTCTTAGAACATAATCCTTATGCAAACAAGACGACAAATTCAAACAATTCGTCAAACTTATCTAAAGAAGATTAATGTACAACTTCCTATGCATAAACTCAACACAGTTATACTTCATAAAGCAAATTATTACACGAATGTAGAAAAAAGATTCATGCAGGTACAAGTAAATAACTTCAGCAAAGCATTATATATGGCATCAACAAATTACATAGAATTGTCAGACTACCTTTGCTTTCAGCGTTCCTCCCTCTAATCGGTAAATTAGTTCGTCGGTTCCTTTCAACAATCGTCCCCTTTTTGGACAACAGTTTTACGGAAATTTCTTGAAAATTCCCGGAGCCGTAACCTTTGGGTCCCCTCTTGTAGGAAAAGCTTAGACTGATTAAAATTCGATGCGGGCGATATTAAAACCTATGAAATTTTGTGTTGGAACACGCCCTCTCATTTAACGTACCAATCAGAATCAAATATCTCTGCCGCCTTTTTCCAGAGGCGCCAAAGTCAGGGTCAACTTGACCCTGGTAGTTTGAGTAACAGAGTTTCTGCGATCTCTCAATTTGTGACAACTTTACCATGAAAATGAAGTTTTCTTTGTCCTAAATTGTCCGCCTGGCTGCTGTATAAACAAATGTTTAATTAGGAACGAAATTCTCCCTCTAAAGGACATTATCGTACACGGTAGTATGGCGATATGATACGCGCTTGTCTCCATAAATCTAATTAATGTTTGTCTGGTCTCAACTAATGTATTCTTGTTAGATCGACATAAAATTTGCCACTTCACAGATGCCTAGAGAATGACCAACCACATTGTTATAGCTCGGATCCAGCGAATCAATTGAACTATGAGCAGAGATATAAATAGAACACTGGCCCCTTGCATATAGAATATAACTATTCAATTAATTAGGTACAACAAAATGAAAC
Organism: Sinohyriopsis cumingii; assembly: GCA_028554795.2. Lineage (NCBI taxonomy): Eukaryota > Metazoa > Mollusca > Bivalvia > Unionida > Unionidae > Sinohyriopsis > Sinohyriopsis cumingii. The sequence continues at coordinate 46,146,457 of CM068836.1, read as the reverse complement.
TGTACAGGATGCACCTTCTCCAGAAAAATTAATTAACTCAGAGTTGTAAAATACAATTATCAGATCCGTTTTATATTGATACTGCGAAATTCATCATTAAATCGAATGAGTGTTTCGAACCTTAACTGTCCGGTATACCTTTCATAACCTGATGACTCGATGCTGCTCACTCTCCAGAATCAACATACCTTGTCGGTTGGGGTCGGCTTGAACTGGAACAATCTGGCCTTCTTATGGGTCACACCTCCTTTATTGGTCTCCCTCTGTCGTCAATGTCTTTTTTCCTTAGACGTGGAAGCTATTTTCCTGATAATATAAAATAAATGTGGCATAATTCTTTGTTCATCCCTTACATTCTGAACTGAGCACACATTCCACACTGCGGTACACTCAGAATACCGTGTATTACATTTCACATTAGACACTTAACTGCCATTTGGCTTCAGGTCATAACCTTGCATCCTATGCAAACAATGACGTATTTGCATGCTTACACTCGAGCTTCTTTGTTTTCATGTACATCTACCATCTCACATTTTATAAAGTTTATTCCCAATCTTCTTACAAAAATTTAAATTTAAATTTTCTTGCCCATCTTTGGTGAAGCTATAGCCATCTAGACTTTAACATAAGCTATGGACCTTAAGAACTTCAACTATTGTTTTGAATCAATAAAACTATTTCTCCATTTCAGACTGCCGACGGTTAATGGATGTTGTTGTTGTTCTTGATGGATCCGACAGTATCCGTGCTGGCGACTTCAAGAGGTTACAAAACAATGTTATTGACCTAATTAACCATCTAAATATAGGCCATGAAGAAGTCTGGTTCGGCATTGTCATTTACAGTGCAGGCGTCTACATGTACCCGCTATCTTGGGACAAAGAAGAGTTGCGCAATATCACGTTAAACCTCATCCACGACAGAGATAGTACTAACACCGCTCTGGGAATACGAACAATGAGACAACTTTTAGCCCATGGCCGAAGTGGTGTTCCTAAAATTGGAATCGTTGTTACAGACGGCATTTCAAAGAATTCTACGGAAACATCATTAGAGGCCCGTGCGGCACAGTCAGAAGGCGTTCGGGTCTACTCGGTGGGAGTAGGAACCCTTGTAGATACTGCGGAGTTAAATAGCATTGCGTCTGCGCCACAAAATGTTTTCGCCTTCAGCAATTTCTCCCAGCTGTCATTAGATGCTGTCAGCGCAGCCATTGAAATTTGTCCAAGTATGTATCCTTTAATGCAGATAGAGTTAGTCCTAGCATATATGATGAAATACCAGTGAAATATCTTAATTCATTTGTAGACATGTAATCTTTTTCAACACTATAAGTAGATAATTTAAATTATTAATTGGATTAAATCAAATAATCAGAGAATTTGCTTGATCTAGCAGTTCGTATATTTGTCTTTTTTATTCCATATAAATTCTTTCTTTTTTTGGTCCATTGTAATAGTGAATAAAGACAGATCTGGCAGGACGAAAAATAAAACTTGCGATGATTACTATTTCTTAATCAGATGATCAAGAGGCAGTAGTGAGCCTTATCATGATAATTTAATTTGTGAGGGATTTCGAAATATTACAAATCTTCAATATATACAAAGTTGTTTGATACAAAATAAATATTAAACATTGTTTAGGCATATATGAAGATTAGTATTGCCTATTTAAATCTCTAATAAACTTTACATTAAATGAAATAATTTACAAAGATTTGGATGGCAAAGAGGTAAACTAAAAATTATGTTATCTCTAAATCTATTTTTTCGTATGCTGCAATTTAAACTCACTAGGATTTGTGAGGGTAGGAAATAAACTAACAAATAACGTGTTACATGTTTAGGATCTTATAAAACGTAACCAAAAAGTGAAGACAACAAGCTATGTAAAATATAACAACTAATTTCTTCCCTAGAAGGCAAGATAAAAATGAGACAAAGAACTTCGGTCTTTACGAAACGAATCCAAAATAATTCCTAAAATAAAAAATAGAAGTCCTAGTAATAAAAAGTCCTAAAAGAAATTGAGTTCGAATCCCGATGAAATCCAAAATGGAATAAGATGATGTCTGTTGTAACATGTAAAGTGTTGCAGTATGAACAGTCTCTTGCTGAATCACAGAAATTATTATTCCAATTTTTGAATTCTGTATAAATTTTGATAAATGTCCTTGTCCAAGAATTAATTTAGAGCATTTAGTATTTCCAGGGAAAAGAATCACTTTTCTTAAGTATAATTTGAAGAAAATAAAATAATTAGCCCAAACTGGACACAACATAAAACACCTGGACCTCTCAAGTGTTAAGACACTAAAGATAATTTTTTTCTCAAAACATTAGTGATGAATTTAACTACAACGCAAAACAGATTCAAGGATGGAGGTCAGGAGTTCATCCTTCTGGGAAAACCAAAAGTTTATAACAATAAACACACTTTATTTGTCACGTACTCCAAGTATGGCCTCGATTCCATTTTATGAATCTTACTCTGCGAAAGAATATAATAAAAGTTGTTTACTAAAACTCTCATTGGTTCTGAATCAAGGTCAGGAACTAGATCAGCATTAGATACATTGTCTCTATAAAGTTGTTCACGTTAAAAAAAATTATGTGAGAACTTAACTCTGTTCTGGAATATCAAATCCAGTAAATAAAGTTACATTACAATACCATGAAATAGAAATGAAACCAGCTGATCACAAATCAAGAGCTGTCGAGATTTTGCTTTAAGATTATTCAATATATATGCCCTTGAAGATAAAAGGGAGTTTATGTTAGTATTGCTGAAATAGTAAAATCAAACTTAGATAATTTGAATCTTTACTTTCATTTTTCAAAAGAGAAAAAATTAACATCTTACAAGAAAGAACAAATAAAAAGCAATACTAAAATACTACAAAATACTGAGAGTAAAAAGAAACAAGGCTTAAGAGAAAATAATATTAATATTGAATCAAAAGTTATAAAAAGTCACCATTAAGAGAAATGTTGAAACGATTTTCAAAAAGAAACATGTTTAAAAGTTGTAGCTATTTTCGCAACAATTCTATGATTACGACAACATTTGCTTTATCCAGGGTGAATTATATAAGAAGTTTAACAATCTAGTTTTGTACGCGGAAGAGATGGATGTATTATATTTAATTATCTTTAAGCGTTGAAAATAGTTTGATGTATATTGCGAGCTATTTGTTTAAGTTAGCGATAAAGCAGTATTGTTGGTTTAATTGACATTGCAATAAAGTGACTTCTGAAATGGGATGGACTAATTATTTATCGTATATAAATATGCTGTTTATCTTGTGGCTGCATTAATTTGCATGTTATTTGTAATTTTAATCAAAGGTTTAGAATCCAGAATATAATTATTAAAACAATATAGATGTCGTAGAGCAAGTTATCTAACTTAAAAGTAAATCATACCAGCCCCTACAACCGTGAAAATAATTATGAACGCTTGCTGACTTGTTCCACGAGAAAACCTTGCAAATTTTGTTTAAATGTATTACTTTATATATCTTAAATCCTCAAGTTAATGAATATCAGCTGCGTCATTCACATAACTCACTGTAATATCTTCTTCTATGTTTATTCTAATGTGACTGACAGGTTAGTATTCATTCTAAGAATACATGCGTCAGGTGTTTTTGTTTGTTTGTTGATAAATTGTCCTTTAACGTTACTTTTCTTCAAAGTTCCGTCTACATATCACTTAGAATTAAAAAATGTTCCATCACCACAAAGTTTAGTTTTAAGCTTTGAATCTGAAACATACTGTTGAAATCAAATGATGTTCCGCTAAGTCATATCCCTGATGGTCACATTTTAAATTATCAGGAAACATGTATGTGGTATATTGCACTGTTGATACATATCGTGCAATAGATGCTATAATTTTTACTTGGCCACATATAATATATATCATTAGATAGCACCCAAGGCATAATAATTTAATTAAGTTTACATATTCTTTCATCTGTTAAGCTACTGCTATACTGAAGAAAAAATAACCCCATCCCATTTTTGAATCAACTTATAATACATAGTTAATGTCTTCAGCAGACGTTGTTCTCCAATATTCAACTGCTCCAGCTATAATTATAATGTCGCACAAGTTGGTATTGGTTCTCAAAATCCTTGGTGCACAGTCTAATGTTCTTCAGGTACATTACCAAGTAACTATTTAAGTTTCTGCCATCAATACATCTCGAGTCACGACAAGGAAAAATATTAAATTATTATAAATTATATAAGATTGCTTTAGATTTAGATAACAAAAAAATTGGATCATCAAGTAATGGTATTTTAAATCCAGACAATAACGTTTGCATTAGAATCCAGACGTGAAACCTATAAGTTGATTTTCTAATTCTGGTATACATATAAAAGATAAATAGGATAAATATCATCCATATGACCCAATTTAATTGATTTTGTAAAATTTCATATCACACTTTTACATAATCAATTTATAAGTGTAATTATATCAGAACAGCTTAAAAATGTTTATATTTATTTTGTGCATCTTTCTTTATCAGCTAGCATTTAAGTGAGTTGAATGAAAATAAGAAGGTTATCGTGTTAGTATTTTTTTAAATCTGAAGTCAATAACGTTTCTAAAATTGTTTAACAATCTGAATTTGATTTTTAAAGTGAAATTAATTATTTCAGTTACTTAAATTATGGGTCAATTTTGTGATTGGACATCATGGCACAAACCTTTAGCTTAATCCAGTCATTTTTAACTTGTATAATATATTTAAAAAATTATTCACTTTGCTCTGTAACTTTTATATCTGTTTCTCTCTCTCTCTCTCTCTCTCTCTCTCTCTCTCTCTCTCTCTCTCTCTCTCTCTATATATATATATATATATATATATATATATATATATATATATATATATATATATATATATATATATATATATATATATATATTGCACGTTTATGTTTAAACATAAGCATAATTAGCTATTAAAATCTTAAGTGCATAGCATGAAAAGCAAACGTTTATAGAATAAAGTGAGTTTTTAAGAAACTTTTGTGTCCTGAAGAAACGATGGTCCTTATTTTGTTCCGTAGTCTAACAACTTTAAAACCACAATTGGCGAAGTATTCTAAAGAGTTTCTAATTAATTTGGAATCCAAGAGATTCAGTTTTAATAAAATCCATCTACTTTGGAAAAGTACATTTCATGTACTCTTTGTTTTTCTAAGATACCGCGCATGTTTTAAACGTGAATACGCATCGTCATAGCAAGCATCCCAACACAACATGCTTGAGGGCGCGTCCAGTCTATTAATACGTTGCGACTTTCGCACGGATACCTACGAGATTAAATTTTATATTTGTAAATTCATTTCTTTTATGTATTTCCTTCTAAAAGTACATGTTGTTTTTTTTTTTCATCTATCAAGCAGGAACCCACAAATGATAAATTATGAGAGATCAATCATTTAAATGTTTTGTATGACATCTGATTCATAACCTGTTCTTTTTTTACATTTATGTAAACCACAACTATGTGTGGATTGACAATAAAAAGAGTAATATGGAAAATTCCCTATTTGCTTGGTTTAGACCCGTAAAGATTGCATAATTTGCCTATTAAAATGTTAATATTTGTCGCAATGGTTGATTCATCTGCATGGCAAAGCGTAGGTTGAAATCTCTTCTCGCAATGGTGCTGTTGCGGATTGCGTGTACAGAGAGGATATGGTTTGGTTAATTATTTGTTTAACCTCTACATGTTTTGTTTTAAATTTTATCATTTTTTAATGTATATGCACGTTCACTATCAAGAAGAAAAATAATCATTAAATAGCATTTAAACGAAAAGCGTTAACAATAGCACAAAAATCAACGAATGTTTTATTTTTGAAATTTTTGTTCGAGATGCAATTCCCAATAGTACAGTAATTTCAATCACAATACTTATAACAAAAACAAAATTCTTGCAATGCGAATAGGACGAATATAATCTTAGATAAGGTCAGCAATAGTCAGCCATTTTGTTGTTTTCTTCACATAAAAATGCGCTCGATTATTTTTTGTGTGAAAAAAGCAGGTCGTTCATATCGTTTTAATAGATCGATCCTGAAATTGTTATTAATACCTTTGAATCATATATACTGCCTAACACAGTCACTGTAGCAAATGTTGGTCAATGTACTTCATCACTGAGATGAGATGAAGATTTTAATTAGGACGAATGAGAGATTACCTGAACACACCCAGATAAAAAGCCTGCCCCGGACTTCATCGTGAAGTAGATGAAAAAAAAAAACAGTGCGATATTCATGCTCGATAATGTCAACTAATCCGAAATTCAATGGATGATCGAGACGTGATCAAACTGTTTGAGACCATTGTATCTCAGCTTTGGTTCAAATGAACTTTCAACAGACATTTTTACCTGATGTAACATAAAGAATGTATTGGTGGCGAAAAAGAATCTGATGTGTGCAAAGAAAAGCAACTCAGTGAATCGTGCTAATCGTGTACATTTTCTAATAATCATAGAAACGCAATTTCAGCACATATCCAAATACACTGAATTCAGTTTTATGTAATATATTTAAAACTGAAAAATGTCTAATTAGTATGCCATTAAAATGAGCGACAAAATCAGTTATTAACATCGGAATGGCTTCTGCGTGAGTTATTTCACCTTGAGGTTACACACATAAGTACATCAAGAAGTGAAAACATAAAAAAATAATAAGATAGTTGATAGTTTTCAGGTCGACACAGTCCAGATTCTGCTCTAAGTAGAAATCAATAGTTTGCTGTATCTGGTAAACTTTATTTGCGTTACATGGTGGCTTACCTATGTCAAGATTAATAGTACAAAATAGGGAATGTATACTCTGTTAGGATGCTTTGTATTACTAAAAGACAGAATTTCTTCAGAATTTTTTAAAATCTATTTTGAATGGGGGATGCATTTATGATTTGATCTCATGTGAATGTAAACACAAAAGGAACGTAGATATAAGTATAAACATTTTACGCTTTACCTATATCATTCAATATGAACTATCTTTACCGTTTAACCTATGGAATATAACAAGAAAAGAGTAAAACAAGGAAATTAATGAATGAAAGAAAGAAGATAAAGGCTAAAGATTTGTGAAGTAAAAATGAGTAAAAAGTACTTAAGTAAAAATGTAAAGTTAAGACCAATTATATGTAATCTAATTCTCGTGAACATTACACTTTAGCTGTTTACATTCTACCTCGGCCACGCATGACTATAAGAACAAGAGTTCTTGAGGTAGAACTTGGAACACAATATCATTTAAACTTTAAACACACACACACACACACACACACACACACACACACACACACCTCTACCACTCGTATGAGTTAGAATTGCCAACTGGCTGATTCAGATATATTCCTTCTCGATACATCTTATAAACCACTGGTCTATCAACACCACACCGTGGAGGGCGAAATGTACGTTGTCTCTAAGTTGTTTTAGAAGCGATAGAAACCCTGTTTATTTTATACATGCACTCGTTGTTCAGAGTAAACCTTAGATTTTCGCAACTTGTTTTGTTTCCTTGAGATATTATTTACATTCCAGGGGAATGCAGACAGCTTATGGACCTCATAGTAGTTGTAGATGGCTCCGATAGCATCAGCTCTGAGGACTTCAATACGCTGAAGTTTGCGATTGTCAAACTGATGGAAGGAATGGTCTTAAGCGATGACGATGTCAAATTAGGACTGGTTCTCTACAGCTCTAATGTCACTAATACGATTCCTCTCAGCGGAGATAAGGCCAATCTTAAAGGAAAGATACTTGCTTTGCCCCACCCTCGGGATGGGACCAGAACCGACCTGGGTATTGCGATGATGACAGAGATGTTTGGCTTCCAAGGTCGAAAGTCGGCAGCAAGAATTGGTATCATTATCACTGATGGAATCTCAATGAATCGAACCGAGACCACCAATCTGGCCAACCGAGCCAAATTCGAGGGAGTTAACATGTTTGCAGTGGGTGTGACGAATTTAGTTGACCATGCTGAGTTAGATGCTATAGCTTCCTCGCCTGCCCAAGTTTTATCCGTTGATAGTTTCGATCAGTTGAAGAACAATATTTTCTCACTGTTGTCCACCTTTTGCAAAACTGATCTTACGCAAATTACGGATTCTTCTGAAGCAGGCGTGTCCCTACCGAAAGATGAACACATTTCAGGAGGTAAGTACACAATTTAACATCGTGCAGATATTCATCTTGTTTGCTTCCACATGCTGTTCTTCTACTCACATTGTGCCCGCAAATCAGAGTCCACCCTGTTCGCTCTTCCTATGATTTTAAATAAACAGTGCAGATCCAATTCCGCTGGCGTATTATGCGAGACTACATCTGGTTCTACGCTGTTCTGCATTATTTTTGTACCTCCACGGGTAAAAATACGATAAGTTATTGGGCAATTATCAACATAAACTGTATAACATTAACTTTGGAAACAGTTCTTATTAGGATGTCTAAATTAGTATGCTTTGATAGATCTTTCATTTAGTTATATTACCAAAAACAGCTTCAAACAAGAAAGGACTTTATTAATTTATAGACTGTCATGATAAAAGTGTTGGCCTGAATTCCGTAGGTGTATTTATTAGAATGCTTTGAAATTTGGATATGTATTTAACTGACGATCAGCACAAGCGGTTTGTATTAACAATCGTAATTATTTTTGTAAAATATCTATATAGTAATGTTGTTAATTTCTCCTCCATTGTTTGTATTTTGTTGCATAAACTACTTGCATATTTACGCATATTTCTAATCCGCATGAGTCAACGATGTTTAAAATTTAAAATATATAAGCACAATCGATTGGGTGTAATGTTTTAATCCTGAAGTTGCCAGTTTGTATCGGTGATATTTTAATTTTGATCCTTTGCTAAAAATTGGTGATCGGTCCAATCCACGTAATCTGTATCATTTGTGCTAAAATTTGATTAGAGTTTTCATATTGATTGCAGTTAATACACTAAATGAATCTCTGTGTTATCTTAATCGCTAAATTACAAAATAAATGCATGCTTTCAAATCCCAATTTCTTGGACAGTGGTACTTTACAGCTGGGTTTTTATTTTGTTCCGTTTAAGTGTTATCTTCATCTTTTTATATTTAAGCTATTGACATGTTCTTGTGCTTTAAAACTTTCCAAGACGAATTCTTGATATTTTTGGTTGTTACTGCTATGAAATATACCTGGAAGGTATCTTTGACTGGATAAATAACAAGTAATTTAATATCCTTGACCGGATAAATCACCAATACTTTAATATCTTTGACTGGATAAATCATACGTAAGTTAATATCGTTGACAGGAACTCTTTATGATATCATTGGATTATTTTCTTACAAATTTATTCCATGATCTTTGGCAGTTAATCGAATTTAAGAGCTTGACGCTTGAGCTCGAAACATTACAAAGTCAAATGTGATTGTATATTATTATTCTTATTATTATTATTGCTATTATTATTATTATTATTATTATTATTATTATTATTATTATTATTAAAACTATTATTATTAAAAGCTTCTTGGTCATTTACTGGTCGCTTTGTCATAATTTACCTCAAACATCAATAATAATATTTGCTGTAATGATCGCATAAGTTTCTTTACCAACCTTAGATTTTTAATCGCAATGACGTATTTTGAAATATATGTACCAGACACTAATTATGACAGTCACTATCATTTATTTATACATCACTCATTCATAGAATCTTGCTCCATTTATAACTCTCTACATTCACACTGTCATTAAAATTAATGTAAATATATGCACTTACCTCACTTTTGGCCCATTTATACTTTTCGTTTTTTTTTTTGTGCGGACAGTTTGTGAAACATTTTGTCAAAAACATGGCTTTAAAACTCTTATCGACAAAATTTCTAATTTTGACCTTAAGATGGTAGTTATTTTCCTTTATTTCAAAACTTTTCACTGATATTTGTAGAAACCCTAAGAAACCAAATCTGTTTTAAACCAAATTTATAACTTTTAGAGTTTACAATTTAGCTATTTTACGATGTTTTGGTTACGTGTGGCCTGAGGTTTTTATGAAAAGTTTATGCAAACTCTAGGCCACAAGAAAAAGACATCAACTACCTGAATTATTTTAACGTTTTGAACGATCTCAAATATTTCAAAATATAGTACTCATGAACATTAGTGGCCTTGAGTTTTAATTATAAAGTCTGTAAAATTCCAAAGCCACTGGTCATGATAATGTTAGTCAAGTCCCATTATCCAATTGTAATTAAAGCCACTGGTCATGATAATGTTAGTCAAGTCCCTTTATCTAATTGTAATTAAAGCCACTGGTCATGATAATGTTAGTCAAGTCCCATTATCTAATTGTAATTAAAGCCACTGGTCGTGATAATGTTAGTCAAGTCCAATTATCCAATTGTAATTAAAACTACTGGTCATGATAAGGTAGTAAAAACTCTTAACCATTGATTGGCAAATTATCAACACAAAGCCTTGACCCCCAGCATTAAAAACTGTAGTAAAAACCCTAGGCCACTTTGCACCAAAATTGTAATAAAAACCTTTAGCCACTCGTCATAAAAATTTGGTAAAAGTTATAGACTACAGATCATCAAAATTGTATCAAAAACCATTGAACACTGATCATCAAAATTGTAGTGAAAACCCTAGACCACTAGTCGTCAAAATTGTAGTAAAAATCACAAGTCATTGGGCAGCAACACTTTGGTAAACAATGTAGGTCACTGTTCATAATTTATTGTATTAGAATACATAGACCACTGGTCATCAAATGTCAAGGAATATAAAACAAAAACACTATATGCTCTAATTTTTATGACTTCTACTTTCAGATATCAGTCACAAATTAAAACAATATCATTACATAAAATGTCCCGATTTATTAAATTAATCAAACGAACATTATAGAACGCATACCCACTCTCACGTTGAGCGAATAAGTGTTTTGCATGTTTTCAATTTTATTCTTTTCAAATTCACAATACAGTGAATACAGTCAACACACTTATAAATCTGGTTTAGAAAAAAGAACCGCCATAGAAGGCAAACCAAAAAGCCATCAAAATGTGTCCTGTTCAGAATACAGTCTAAGTCAGTAAATCATTTTTAGACAATCACAGACCAAATTGTCACCGGTGATCTGTTGAAATTATCTCATCCCACAAAGCCGAGTTATAACTGACTCCCCAAAGGTGGGGTTTCTTATTCCATTTTTGTACTTTGCAAATTCAGTTACCTAGTTATAGGTTCATTAAAATGCGTTGCATAGTCGGTTAAAAAACCGATTTACACAAATTCATCAGATTTATTTGAAACTGGAATAGACACTGCTGTTAATACTGACGTGACAAAAGGTCTGTCAAAAAACGTGATGAAAAGTTTTCAACACTTTGCTAATTTGTAGACATGGAAGAAACGCTTATGTGAATTATATATCCTCGATGTTAGTATCTACAAACACAAGGACAAACCCACATTGCCAACAACAGTACTTACAATATGAACGACGTAGATACACTTTTGACACGTACAGCTACAACTAATACACCTCATGGTATTAAAGGTAAAGACCATACAGGGTTCAGTGTATCGTTTAATTTACTTTCGAAATAGCTTGCTACTTAGTTCTTACTTCGTTATGTTGCTAAAGATAAAGCTTAGTAGAAATGCAGAATCCAAACTAATTAATGCAGGAATAAGCCAAGTGGCATTATCAACTAAAGGACTTTTCTGCTAAGCCGCTTTTTCATTACCAAAGGAATTTACCATGCTTTATACAAAATGTACCATTAATATACCAAGAGGTACTGCTTTATACAGAATTTACCATGAATAGAGCAAATATTATTGTTATCGTATATATTGCTATAAAAACAGCGACAATCGTTACACCTTTTGTTCTGAACAGTTGTTTTAGGCTAATGGAACCGCTTTTGAACTTTGAAATTTATTTTGTTGATATTTTCTCTAAAGTTATCTTGTAATCTCTTAAACTACCAACCATTTGAGCTCTTTCGTTTTCATTGTTTTGCAAAAATCCTCGCCCGTTCTTTAAGCTTCAACCTTTTCAGAAGGATCTTTTTCTTTTGTAATATGATTATTGTATCAGCTATATCGTCTACATTTCAACGACTGATTTACTTGATTCAGTGTTTGATTTAATTGATTGAGTGTTTGATTTAATTGATTCAGTGTTTGATTTAACTGATTCAGTGTTTGATTTAATTGATTCAGTGTTTGATTTAACTGATTCAGTGTTTGATTTAATTGATTCAGTGTTTGATTTAACTGATTCAGTGTTTGATTTAATTGATTCAGTGTTTGATTTAATTGATTCAGTGTTTGGTTTAACTGATTCAGTGTTTGATTTAACTGATTCAGTGTTTGATTTAACTGATTCAGTGTTTGATTTAATTGACTCAGTGTTTGATTTAACTGATTCAGTGTTTGATTTAATTGATTCAGTGTTTGATTTAATTGATTCAGTGTTTGATTTAATTGATTCAGTGTTTGATTTAACTGATTCAGTGTTTGATTTAACAACTTCCACTGCATTTACATAACCACTTAATTCTAGAGGCTGATTTAATATGTTAAATTATAATTTGGTGCCGGTCGCATATTTGTTCTTTTGTCCAGAGTATTTAATACAATACATCACTTCTGACTCTGTGGTTAACAAATGCGTTAGTTGCTAAAATTACATCTGGTTTCTCGTTGCTGGGATATATATCTTTTCCAAACCTTTTTCTTTGTAAAATACTGTTCGTTCCGTCATAATTAAATCATATTTAATTCAGTTATATTGTTGTTCGTCTATCTGCAGTTTATATTGGTCAAATTCTTTGTATTCATCAGTTACTCGTACATTTGATTGTCGAACGTCCTGTTGAGGAATTAAACATTCATTATCTGCCAAAACATTTCATCAGCAACATTTTCTTGACACTTACTTACATTTTTAACTTGCTAATTAAGGTCTTGTTTGGATATAAACCGGATGATGTTTTTATATATCATTTTATACTATTTTTGTATGGATCAAAATTAGCAGGAAAAACAATTTAGATTTCTCAGAAAATTGAATACAGGAAGGCAAATCTTATTTAAATGAAGGCCTTTCAGAGATTAATACAAACAGAACTAAAAATTAGTGTAGCAAATGGAACATAAAAGGAAATAATTGGCAAAAATTACGCTAAAAAGAATTGTAGACAGTGAATTCAACTTGAATCGAAAAGACATGTGAAAGATTTATAAACTCTAGATTAGCTAAAATGTTAAAGTCATTGTCAAAATTAATAATGCTAGGAATATCGTCTTTGAGGAATACATTTTTTTCCAAGTGATTACATAAAGAATCAAGAAAAGACTACTTAACGGTATTGGATAATTTACTGGGTAATTATCTTTAAGTTGTTTTTACCAATTTGAACATTAGATGCTTGATTGATAACTTTTAAAATATATTAATTTTACCATAAATTAGTGTAAATCAGAATAAATAGTCGGAACGTTAAACCAGACAGTCAAGATAATTGCAACATAAAATGTTTAATTAAATCACGTACACTAGTATATATGGGGGTCACCTGATCGATGAGTGGCGATGTTTTGAGTTCTCTGTAGAACGAATACTTTTTGGAGTTAATATCAGCTTTTTAAAAGAAATTTATAGCGAACCATGTATTCATGTTCATGCATTCTTGTATAATTGTAATAAACCTTAAATGAAATAGCGATATCAATCTGGACGATTGGCCTGGTAAATAGAGTTGAAAGAAAAGAAAACATGACGGTGACTATGCATTCATAAATTCAATTACTTTGTTTCTTGTAGTGTATTTTTACAATTAAGGCGTAGGTGGAATACGAAACTGAGAATATAATATAAAGCTTACTGCATTTTTATGGGAAAATATGAATTCGTTTTCTCGGATGAATACCTCATTCCCAAATGTCGTGAAGTACTAATCCGAAAAAAAAACTCGTTCATATTTTCCCATACAACTGCAGTAAACTAGAAATATTGCATGACTTATTGCACGAACCTGCTCCATTTGTTTCTAATGTTCAACTTCTTTTAATACTTCATACGTCAAACAAGGTAGAGTATTACACATATCCCATATACGGTTATGTTGCGTGCTATTCGAATGTATCACTCATCACGTGTTTCATATTTTTATATTTTATCTGTGCTGCGATCATAAACGTCCAGTTGCCTTAACGAATATTAATCAATCGTGGAAATAATTAAACTGAATAAGACGAGGAAAGTTAGGAGAATAAAATGTTCTGAACTTAAAATATTGGCTGATAAAACTATCTACTTGCCCATTATACAAGCCGGCTAAAAGCCGATTAAACTGGTTTCTCTTTGTTACGCAGATAACTAGCTCTAGGCAGGTATTGATTTGCAAACATGTAATATTGCGGCTCTAAATATGTTTTGTTTTTTCTCGTAATACGCCTGGGCCAAGAAAGTGAAAGAAAAGGGATACGATATACAAGACGTTTTTATGTAAATATTTAATGACAGAAAATCAGCAAACACAAATACAGTTCGATGCATGAAAGGCATTTTATAACCTGAGGGTGAATAAATTATCAGATGAGGAAAATATGCATTTTTTTTAACTTAGTAAGAAAACCTCAGCAGTGGAAAGGTTTAGTCAAACTCTTAGGATTAAAATTAAAAGTATTTTACAAATAACGATAACAGAGAATGGGTAGATAAGTTACAAAGCTTTTCTGATGGATATACGAAGTGATATCATTGATATATAGATTTATCGCCGATTGAAGACATTATCCCTAGCAAACAGGTCAAAATCGTGGACTAACTTACTTGGTTATCTTTCAGCAGATGCGTATGTAGCAAGCAAATGTAATATAGGTGAGAGAGTTAGGCACTCTCAATTAAAAGCTATTTATGTTAAAGGCAATTTTGCCAATTTCATGGAATATGTTTTAAAATCATACAGTTCATTTCAGGACACCACTGTAGTATATAAATGGAATGACATAAGGAGAAAACATACTAGTCAATATGTTAAGAGGATGAGTTATCTCTATAACAAACGAGACGACGTCTTCAAAGTTAAGAAAATGTTAAAAATTAAAAGAAACAGACAAATATGATGGTAAACTGGAATGAATATAACGACACTTTCTATAGTAAAAGCCGAAATGATATGTGACATCGCAAAAGAAGACTTTGATTAATTGCACTAAATGTTAGTTCTAAAAACATTGTAGTATTGATATGCATACATTTTATATAATGTAAATGTATATATGTAAATGTAAATGTGGAAAAATAAAACAAATTGCATGGGATATGTAATTGTGGTGAAATGAAGGATCTTAATGAGATGGAATATCGAAGTACAAACTAGATAATGTAAAAAATGTACAATTAAAGTTAGATCTTAATGACGTTATACTGGAAGAGGTAAAATAAGCAGTGAACTTGTAAATGAGGAGAATCAACGTCTCCAAGAGGCTTGATGTTCTTTCATAGATTTCTCAATAGTTTTATAGATAGAAAATAGTACTATTAAAAGGGGAAATATATTGATGTCAAAGTTTGCTCCAAAATATTTAATTAACAAAAACCCTACTATGTCAGTTGAACAAAGTTTTCCTGAGGCAAAAACAAAAAAATTTGAAGAATGAGATTATAAGTTCCTTTAATACCGGTTCAATCAAGAAGAACAATAAAACGAATTGTGAGTGATTATTAAAGAAAGATTTGTTTTTGTTTTTCTTTCTGTTACGACTCAATGGTCACAAACGTAAGTTAAAAGTAAAGAAGCAAAACCGTCAAGTTTTATAAAACCTAACAGACAACTTATTTATCAAAGTTATAAATGACAAATGTGAGAGGAACTTACAGTATTATGAAGTTAATCTAAACTAGTCCTTTGAAAGGTCTATAAAAGTCCTAAAGAAATGAAAAGTCCCTTAAAAATTTCCATACAGGAAATATACTGTTCTTCAAAACCAAAACGTGACGTTGTCAAGATGGCGCTGTCCAGAATTCCATCGAATACTTTATAACAGTTCCAGAATAATAGTATTGTCCAAATAATAAGCACTTTCCCTTTCCAATGGACAATTCAAACAAATTTTTTTCCTCTCAAATAATATCTAAATACAACATAAAACACGTCTGCAGACTTAAAATAAGTATGAATGACTCCAAATTTCAGATTGAATAAAAATGATTAGTAATATCCTTATATACACTGTATATTGCGACTGTATCTTTCAATAGACCCCACGCGACGGCATACACTACTATTTTACGTCGAATTGGGCTTATTCACGTGATCTAGCGCAACCAATGTGAATTTATAAAATTATTCTCGAAACATCGAAATCCCATTAGTCACTGAGAAATTACGTTATAGGCTCCATTTTAAGTCTTATTATTAAGATTATTATTAATAATTGTCATCACATACGTAAACATATATTTATATATCCTATGCAATTTGCGTTCTAAACAGAGCCAGGTCACGTACACAGATTTATTACAAAACATATTCTATACAGTTTACAACCATGAATACAAATTGCAAAAATTATGTAAAATCATGTGCCAAGAGTTAAAAGAAAATATAGATACAAATACCATTAAAAATGATGCAAGAATAATTTAATAAACACTTAAATGAATACATATTTGTACCCGAAACAGGTTAAACCAGTAGCATCCTTTTATTGATTTGACTGCACTTTTTTACAAAATTAAAAAGTTAAATTCATCTCTTAGTCTCGGAATAGTAGATGATGCCGACTTATCAATTCGTGCATGTTATATAGATTGGTATCACATATAAAACGCGAAACAGAAAGTAAAATCGAATTACGATGAATTACATACAACCACTGGACAGGAAATATATGTATATACAAAATTAGCTAATAGTTTAAAGAGGATAAAGCTGTGTAATAACATTGTTATGAATATATACAATCAATTTTCGAACATGTGCATGAAGAAATAAAACAAACAAACACTACTATAAAGATATTTACAAACAATTAGCACCGGAATTCCTGCAATATCATAAATTCTTAGTTAAAAAAAGGCACAATGATTTTTTTCTTGTCTAAAAAGAACAAAAAGATTTCTTGTTAATTATTATTTTAATCCACCAGTAAAAACATTTTATTCAAACCTCTCCAGATCACGAATTAGTGAAGATGAATAAAAATATTAAAGGTTGTTCTGAAACATTTAAAATTCAATTTTATTGGTAATCCTCATGACTACTATATAAAGAAAGATTCTTTAACGTTATGTGACACTTTTTTAATAAGTTCGATCTATGTGTATACATAATTATAAACTATCCATCTCATATTATCTTACTGCACATGAACTAGCTGATGATGCCTTCTGTTAAGGTCGCATTAGCGGCAAAGTCAATAATTCTCTCTTAGGATAGAATCATAACATAAAGATGTTCCATTTTTGGCACTTATCACCTACAGAATTATCCATCAGATTAGATATAATCGTATCATGCGAAGATCCTCCAATGAATAATCTTAGTTTGAAACTTCTATCACTTAAGATTTTTTAAAATTATTTCAGCGCAGTTACAAATCACGAAAAAGAACAAAACTAAACAATTGATAATGATCAATTAAAATTTAAAAATCGAGTATATTTCTGAATTTCATTCATTATACATTAAACTTAATAGTTACTGTACCTGTGTGCTGTGCATTAACAGCTCCTCATGTTAACTTAGCAGTTTGTCACACATTATAACATGTTCTAATTTATTTCATGTTTATAGCTATAAATCTCTGGACGTCCTCAAAATGTTGTAATCATTCAACTTAAAAATATTCCCACTATAGTAAGACCAAGCTATGTCTATAATGAACATTCTTCTAAAGTTGTTTACCAATCTTCATTTATCTTTACATAGAACGATATGAAGAAACTACCAGATACCATTAAAATACTTTGGTCCGAACCTGCTTGTAAATGGTGTTCAGGTTTCATACTCATTCGAGTGTGTTTAATACGACGATGTGTTGGACTGAGATGCTTAACACACTGCAGTGTTTTATACTGTTTGTGGGGAGTTAATATATTTTGCATTACGTTTGCCATCCTTCCAATATTTTACCTAATTAAGTTGATTTTGTTTTAGTTCCAAAGAAATGTGTAGCCCACAAAAGCACGAGTGACCATTATACCTGCAACAACTGTTTGATCATAAGCTATCTGTTACAAAGGTTTGGTTCTTTAGGTTCAGGATGAGCGGAAACAATATAGATGAAAAGGGTTCATCCAAATAATTTAGGTACTGAGAATCTAAATCTTGATCTCTTTGTCTTTTACTAAAGTAATCTGATGAGTTAGTTTTGTTTCACTGAACTCTGCTCTTATCTGCATTTGCTCAAATGGCTTGTCTTGTTTTACTCTATCTTTATCAGTTTGATGAGGATCAAGTAACTGAAACAAATAATTACCTCATGTAAATGCTGAACCATTAGTAATTAATCCTCCGAATATTCCTGCTGGTGTTTGATGATAATACATTTATATCGTGTCTTCAACTGTAAGACTACTATGCCCATGTATACTAGAGGAAAATTAAAGCAAAATTGTTTGGGGTTTGTTTTGAAAATTTGATCGTGATTATTTTACTGAAATATCTATTAGCCTTTCGACTTTATGTGGTGGCTCTTGCTTGCTATTACTTAAAACGTAAGCAAAAACTGTTTAGTTACCATTAATGGCATTAAAAAGCTAACTTCATCTGTCGCGTGCATGTGTAAGTTTATAAAATTTGAATATAAAGCTCAATTTTGATTTAGATAACACGATACTGGTCTAACTGTATACCATGTAGGTTGTAAATTCAACCATATATAATGTTGTATAGTCCCAGTCATAAGCAGTTGCTGTTTGCAGTTTAATCATAACCTTTTATCTTTAGGTTTTTCAGAGTTTAAAATAAAGGTTTGTATCTGTGACGATATGTATGGTTGGGATGGGGTTCTCCCAATATTTTATTTAAAGTATGATAGAAGCCCCACCTAGGTTATATTTTGTTGGAAGTTAAATTTAGTGAAATATAGATATAAAGCTCCGTGTCCCCAGTCAGCAATGCAGACGGTTAGATGGTCAAATATACAAAAAGGTTTAAATTCAACGAACAACAATTTAATAACAATTCCATAATCAAATGACTCATATTTCCAGTTGTACTCCTTCCGCTCGACCCTTTACTAAGCCTATTCTATCACTTGATTAGCAGTGTCAGATTGATTTCCGCCTGTCGTTGTATTTCTACTCAGTTGTTGTATCCTTTCCCTCTCTTATTTCTCCCAATTCCTTCTCCTCTTCCTCCCCGACCTTTCTCCAAATTCCTTCTCCTCCTCCTCGTCGACTTTCTCTAGACTCTTCCTCCACTTCTCCCCTATGACTATACTTCTGACGACTTCGACTGTCTCGGCTATAGTCTCAAGTCCGTATCCAGCTCTTGAACACTTGGGACCCAATTGAACCGGAAGTTATATATACCCTAAAAAGCTTGCTTTTCGAAGCTTTGTGTTTCCTTAGAATATACCTCTACGTTCAGGTGCCAGATTACGAGTGGCTTCTTTCTCGGAGTAAAGGCTTTTGATCTGAAGACGAATACTAAATTAAGCTTACGATTTCGAAGGGTATCATTCGGGTCTAAATTGTAATCAAGCCCTCTACCTCAATGTTGATGGTATATAGCTGTGGACCGATACAATCAAACTTAGCGGACAATGTCACTCTCGCTGTCTGCCAACGTGCGGACGGATAAAAACACGCCCCGTTTACCCCGTGGACTTTCTTTTTGATCCTTAGATAACATTTCACATATGGATGTGATAACGACAAGCGTTTGTTAAGTGACGCGATGGGTCGCCTTTGCCGACACAAGTTTCCGGTCGTTGGGTGGTCATGGTATCCTTGCGTAAGAGTTCACACTAACCGCGTGGCAATCTTTAGAGATCAAACACAATGCCGCGTTAATATTCATAAGTGAGGTAGATTATAGCTTATACATGACTTTATCTGGGTGCCAATTTAGTTAATATTGTATTTGTGCGTTCATCTATTTCTGATTTAACTGTACCAATAAATTTTCTTAATGCTAAATTCTTTTTACTTAAGTCATTCTTAATTTCATGTATTTCTTTTATATTTTCAAAATTTACAAAATAGGGAATTATACTCTGTTAGGATGTTTTGTATTACTAAAAGACAGAATTTCTTCAGAATTTTTTAAAATCTATTTGAATGGAGATGCATTTATGTTTTGATCTCATGTGAATGTAAACACAAAAAACCGTTCATATAAGTATAAACATTTTACACTTTACCTATATCATTCAATATGAAGTATCTTTACCGTTTAACCTATGGAAGATAACAAGAAAGGAGTAAAACAAGGAAATTAATGAATGAAAGAAAGAAGATAAAGGCTAAAGATTTGTGAAGCAAAAATGAGTAAAAAGTACTTAAGTAAAAATGTAAAGTTAAGACCAATTATATGTAATCTAATTCTCGGGAACATTACACTTTAGTTGTTTACATTCTACCTCGGCCACGCATAACTATAAGAAAAAGAGTTCTTGAGTTAGAACTCGGAACACAATATCATTTAAACACACACACACACACACACACACACACACACACACCCTTACCACTCGTATGAGTTAGAATTGCCAACTGGCTGATTCAGATATATTCCTTCTCGATACATCTTATAAACCACTGTCTATCAACACCACACCGTGGAGGGCGAAATGTACGTTGTCTCTAAGTTGTTTTAGAAGCGATAGAAACCCTGCTTATTTTATACATGCCCTCATTGTTCAGAGTAAACCTTAGATTTTCGCAACTTGTTTTGTTTCCTTGAGATATTATTTACATTCCAGGGGAATGCAGACAGCTTATGGACCTTATGGTAGTTGTAGATGGCTCCGATAGCATCAGCTCTGAGGACTTCAATACGCTGAAGTTTGCGATTGTCAAACTGATGGAAGGAATGGTCTTAAGCGATGACGATGTCAAATTAGGACTGGTTCTCTACAGCTCCAATGTCACTAATACGATTCCTCTCAGCGGAGATAAGGCCAATCTTAAAGGAAAGATACTTGCTTTGCCCCACCCTCGGGATGGGACCAGAACCGACCTGGGTATTGCGATGATGACAGAGATGTTTGGCTTCCAAGGTCGAACGTCGGCAGCAAGAATTGGTATCGTTATCACTGATGGAATCTCAATGAATCGAACCGAGACCACCAATCGGGCCAACCGAGCCAAATTCGAGGGAGTTAACATGTTTGCAGTGGGTGTGACGAATTTAGTTGACCATGCTGAGTTAGATGCTATAGCTTCCTCGCCTGCCCAAGTTTTATCCGTTGATAGTTTCGATCAGTTGAAGAACAATATTTTCTCACTGTTGTCCACATTTTGCAAAACTGATCTTACGCACATTACGGATTCTTCTGAAGCAGGCGTGTCCGTACCGAAAGATGAACGCATTTCAGGAGGTAAGTACACAATTTAACATCCGTATTATGCGAGACTACATCTGGTTCTACGCTGTTCTGTATTATTTTTGTACTTCCACGGGTAAAAATACGATACGTTATTGGGCAATTATCAACATAAACTGTATAACATTAACTTTGGAAACAGTTCTTATTAGGATGTCTAAATTAGTATGCTTTGATGGATCTTTCATTTAGTTATATTACCAAAAACAGCTTCAAACAAGAAAGGACTTTATTAATTTATAGACTGTCATGATAAAAGTGTTGGCCTGAATTGCGTAGGTGTATTTATTAGAATGCTTTGAAATTTGGATATGTATTTAACTGACGATCAGCACAAGCCGTTTGTATTAACAATCGTAATTATTTTTGTAAAATATCTATATAGTAATGTTGTTAATTGCACTTACCTCACTTTTGGCCCATTTATACTTTTCGTTTTTTTTGTACGAACAGTTTGTGAAACATTTTGTCAAAAACATGGCTTTAAAACTCTTATCGATAAAATTTCTAATTTTGATCTCAAGATGTTAGTTATTTTCCTTAATTTCAAAAGTTTTAACTGATATTTGTAGAAACCCTAAGAAATCAAATCTGTTTTAAACCAAATTTATAACTTTTAGAGTTTACAATTTAGCTATTTTACGATGTTTTGGTTACGTGTGGCCTGAGGTTTTTATGAATTATTTTAACGCTTTGAACGATCTCAGATATTTCAAAATATAGTACTCATGAACATTAGTGGCCTTGAGTTTTAATTATAAAGTCTGTAAAATCCCAAAACCACTGGTCATGAAAATGTTAGTCAAGTCCAATTATCCAATTGTACTTAAAGCCACTGGTCGTGATAATGTGAGTCAAGTCCAATTATCCAATTGTAATTAAAACTACTTGTCATGATAAGGTAGTAAAAACTCTTAGCCATTGATTGGCAAATTATCAACAGAAAGCCTTGACCCCCAGCATTAAAAACTGTAGTAAAAACCATAGGCCACTTTGCATCAAAATTGTAATAAAAACCTTTAGCCACTCGTCATAAAAATTTGGTAAAAGTTATAGACTACAGATCATCAATATTGTATCAAAAACCATTGAACACTGATCATCAAAATTGTAGCGAAAACCCTAGACCACTGGTCATCAAAATTGTAGTAAAGATCACAAGTCACTGGGCAGCAACACTTTGGTAAACATTGTAGGTCACTGTTCATAATTTATTGTATTAAAATACATAGACCACTGGTCATCACACATCAAGGAATATAAAACAAAAACACTCTGTGCTCTAATTTTTATGACTTCTACTTTCAGATATCAGTCACAAATTAAAACAATACCATTACATAAATGTCCTGATTTATTAAATTAATCAAACGAATATTATAGAACGCATACCCACTCTCACGTTGAGCGAATAAGTGTTTTGCATATTTTCAATTTTATTCTTTTCAAATTCACTACACAGTGAATACAGTCAACACGCTTATAAATCTGGTTGAGAAAAAAACCCGCCAAAAAAGGCAAATCAAAAAGCCATCAAAATGTTTCCTGTTCAGAATACAGTCTAAGTCAGTAAATCATTCTTAGACAATCACAGACCAAATTGTCACCGGTGATCTGTTGAAATTATATCATCCCTCAAAGCCGAGTAATAACTGACTCCCCAAAGGTGGGGTTTCTTATTCCATTTTTGTACTTTGCAAATTCAGTTACCTAGTTATAGGTTCATTAAAATGCGTTGCATAGTCGGTTATAAAACCGATTTACACAAATTCATCAGATTTATTTGAAATTGGAATAGACACTGCTGTTAATACTGACGTGACAAAAGGTCTGTCAAAAAACTTGATGAAAAGTTTTCAACACTTTGCTAATTTGTAGACATGGAAGAAACGTTAATGTGAATTATATATCCTCGATGTTAGTACCTACAAACACAAGGACAAACCCACATTGCCAACAACAGTACTTACAATATGAACGACGTAGATACACTTTTGACACGTACAGCTACAACTAATACACCTCATGGTATTAAAGGTAGAGACCATACAGGGTTCAGTATATCGTTTAATTTGCTTTCGAAATAGCTTGCTACTTAGTTCTTACTTCGTTATGTTACTAAAGATAAACCTTAGTAGAAATGCAGAATCGAAACTAATTAATGCAGGAATAAGCCGAGTGGCATTATCAACTAAAGGACTTTTCTGCTAAGCCGCTTTTTCATTACCAAAGGAATTTACCATAAATATACCAGAGTTACTGCTTTATACAAAATGTACCATTAATATACCAAGAGTTACAGCTTTATACAGAATTTACCATGAATAGAGCAAGTATTATTTGTATCGTATTTTTTGCCTTAAAAACACCTTTTGCTCTGAACATTTGTTTTAGGCTAATGGAACCGCTTTTGAACTTTGAAATGTATTTTGTTGATATTTTCTCTAAAGTTATCTTGTAATCTCTTAAACTACCATCCATTTGAGCTCTTTCGTTTTCATTGTTTTGCAAAAGTTCTCGCCCGTTCTTTAACCTTCAACCTTTTCAGAAGGATCTTTTTCTTTTGTAATATGATTATTGTATCAGCAATATCGTCTACATTTCAACGACTGATTTACTTGATTGAATGT
Organism: Sinohyriopsis cumingii; assembly: GCA_028554795.2. Lineage (NCBI taxonomy): Eukaryota > Metazoa > Mollusca > Bivalvia > Unionida > Unionidae > Sinohyriopsis > Sinohyriopsis cumingii. The sequence goes on along the minus strand of CM068836.1, from coordinate 46,122,186 downwards.
TTGATTTAATTGATTGAGTGTTTGATTTAATTGATTCAGTGTTTGATTTAATTGATTCAGTGTTTGATTTAATTGATTCAGTGTTTGATTTAACAACTTCCACTGCATTTACATAACCACTTAATTCTAGAGGCTGATTTAATAAGTTAAATTATAATTTGGTGCCTGTCGCATATTTGTTCTTTTCTCCAGAATATATAATACAATACATCACTTCTGACTCTGTGGTTAACAAATGCGTTAGTTGCTAAAATTACATCTGGCTTCTCGTTGTTGGAATAAATATCTTTTCCAAACCTTTTTCTTTGTAAAATACTGTTCGTTCCGTCATAATTAAATCGTGTTTAATTCAGTTATACTGTTGTTCGCCTATCTGTAATTTATATTGGTGAAATTCTTTGTATTCATCAGTTACTCGTGTATTTGATTGTCGAACTTCCTGATGAGGAATTAAACACCCATTATCTGGCAAAACATTTCATCCGCAACATTTTCTTGACACTTACTTACATTTTCAGCTTGCTCATTAAGTTCTTGTTTCGATATAAACCGGATGAATTTTTTTAAAATCATTTTATACTCTTTTTCTATGGATCAAAATTAGCAGGAAAAACAATTTAGATTTCTCAGAAAATTGAATACAGGAAGGCAAATCTTATTTAAATGAAGGCCTTTCAGAGATTAATGCAAAGATAAACTAAAAATTAGTGTAGCAAATGGAACATAAAAGGAAATAACTGTCAAAAATTACGCTGAAAGAGAGTTGTAGACAGTGAATTGAACTTGAATCGAAAAGACATGTGAAATATTTTAAACTCTAGATTACTAAAATGTAAAGTCATTGTCAAAATTAATAATGCTAGGAATATCGTCTTTGAGGAATACATTTTTTCCAAGTGATTACATAAAGAATCAAGAAAAGACTTCTTAACGGTATTGTATAATTTACTGGGTAATTATCTTTAAGTTGTTTTTACCAATTTGAACATTAGATGCTTGATTGACAACTTTTAAAATATATTCATTTTACCATAAATTAGTGTAAATCAGAAAAATAATCGGAAAGTTAAACTAGACAGTCAAGATAATTGCTACATAAATTGTTTAATTAAATCACATGCACTAGTATATATGGGGGTCACCTGATCGATGAGTGGCGATGTTTTGAATTCTCTGTAGAACGAATACTTTTTTGAGTTAATATCAGCTTTTTAAAAGCAGTTTATAGTGAACCATACATTAGGTGATGCTTCATTTTCATGCATTTTTGTGGAATTGTGGTAAACGTAAAATGAAATAGCGATATCAATCTGGAAGAATGGCCTGGTAAACAGAGTTGAAAGCAAAGAAAAGATGACGGTGACTATTCATTCATAAATTCAATTACTTTGTTTCTTGTAGTGTATTTTTACAATTAAGGCGTAGGTGGAATACGAAACTGAGAATATAATATAAAGCTTACTGCATTTATATGGGAAAATATGAATTCGTTTTCTCGGATGAATACCTCATTCCCAAATGTCGTGAAGTACTAATCCGAAAAAAAACTCGTTCATATTTTCCCATACAACTGCAGTAAACTAGAAATATTGCATGACTTATTGCACCAACCTACTCAATTTGTTTCTAATGTTCAACTTCTTTTAATACTTCATACGTCAAACAAGGTAGAGTATTACACATATCCCCTATACGGTTATGTTGCGTGCTATTCGAATGTATCACTCACCATGTGTTTCATATTTTTATATTTTATCTGTGCCGCGATCATAAACGTCCAGTTGCCTTAACGAATATTAATCAATCGAGGAAATTGTTAAAGTGAATACGACGAGGAAAGTTAGGAAAATAAAATATTCTAACTTAAAATATTGGCTGATAAAACTATCTACTTGTCCATTCTGCAAGCCGGCTAAAAACCGATTAAACTGGTTTCTGTTTGTTAGGCAGATAACTAGCTCTAGGCAAGTATTGATTTGCAAACGTGTAATATTGTGGCTTTAAACATGTTTTGTTTTTCTCGCAATACGCCTGGGCCAAGAAAGTGAAAGAAAAGGGATACGATATACAATACGTTTTTATGTAAATATTTAATGACAGAAAATCAGCAAACACAAATACAGTTCGATGCATGAAAGGCATTTTATAACCTGAGGGTGAATAAATTATCAGATGAGGAAAATATGCAATTTTTCCCACTTAGTAAAGAAAGCTTCAGCAGTGGAAAGGTTTAGTCAAACTCTTAGGATTAAAATTAAAAGTATTTTACAAATAATGATAACAGAGAATGGGTAGGTAAGTTACAAATCTTTTCTGATTGATATAGTAAGTGATATCATTGATATATAGATTTATCGCCGATTGAAGACATTATCCCTAGCAAACAGGTTAAAATCGTGGATTAACTTACTTGGTTATCTTTCAGCAGATGCGTATGTAGCAAGCAAATGTAATATAGGTGAGAAAGTTAGGCACTCTCAATTAAAATCTATTTATGTTAAAGGCAATTTTGCCAATTTCATGGAATATGTTTTAAAATCATACAGTTCATTTTAGGACACCACTGTAGTATATAATTGGAATGACATAAGGAGAAAACATACTAGTCAATATGTTAAGAGGATGAGTTATCTCTATAACAAACGAGATGATGTCTTCAAAGTTAAGAAAATGTTAAAAATTAAAAGAAACAGATAAATATGGTGGTAAGCTGGGATGAATATAACGACACTTTCTATAATAAAAGCCGAAATAATATGTGACATCACAAAAGAAGACTTTGATTAATTGCACTAAACGTTAGTTCTAAAAACATTGGGGTATTTATATTACTACATTTTATATAATGTAAATGTATATAGGTAAATGTAAATGTGGAAAAATAAAACAAATTGCATGGAATATGTATTTGTGGTGAAATGAAGGATCTTAATGAGATGGAAGATCGAAGTACAAACTAGATAATGTAAAAAACGTACAATTAAAGTTAGATCTTAATGATGTTATACTGGAAGAGATAAGATAAGCACTGAACTTGTAAATGAGGAGGATAAACGTCTCCAAGAGGCTTGATGTTCTTTCATAGATTTCTCAATAGTTTTATAGATAGAAAATAGTACTATTAAAAGGGGAAATATACTGATGTCAAAGTTTACTTCAAAATATTTAATTAACAAAAACCCTACTATGTCAGTTGAACAAAGTTTTCCTGAGGCAAAAACAAAAAACTTTGAAGAATGAGATTATAAATTCCTTTAATACCGGTTCAATCAAGAAGAACAATAAAACGAATTGTGAGTGATTATTAAAGAAAGATTTGTTTTTGTTTTTCTTTCTGTTACTACTCAGTGGTCACAAACGTAAGTTAAAAGTAAAGAAGCAAAACCGACAAGTTTTATAAAACCTAACAGACAACTTATTTATCAAAGTTATAAATGACAAATGTGAGAGGAACTTACAGTATTATGAAGTTAATCTAAACTAGTCCTTTGAAAGGTCTATAAAAGTCCTAAAGAAATGAAAAGTCCCTTAAAAATTTCCATACAGGAAATATACTGTTCTTCAAAACCAAAACGTGACGTTGTCAAGATGGCGCTGTCCAGAATTCCATCGAATACTTTATAACAGTTCCAGAATAATAGTATTGTCCAAATAATAAACACTTTCCCTTTCCAATGGACAATTCAAACAAATGTTTTTCCTCTCAAATAATATCTAAATACAACATAAAACACGTCTGCAGACTTAAAATAAGTATGAATGACTCCAAATTTCAGATTGAATAAAAATGATTAGTAATATCCTTATATACACCGTATATTGCGACTGTATCTTTCAATAGATCCCACGCGACGGCATACACTACTATTTTACGTCGAATTGGGCTTATTCACGTGATCTAGCGCAACCAATGTGAATTAATAAAATTATTCTCGAAACATCGAACTCCCATTAGTCACTGAGAAATTACGTTATAGGCTCCATTTTAAGTCTTATTATTAAGATTATTATTAATAATTGTCATCACATACGTAAACATATATTTATATATCCTACGCAATTTGCGTTCTAAACAGAGCCAGGTCACGTACACAGATTTATTACAAAACATATTCTATACAGTTTACAACCATGAATACAAATTACAAAAATTATGTAAAATCATGTGCCAAGAGTTAAAAGAAAATATAGATACAAATCCAGTTAAAAATGATGCAAGAATAATTTAATAAACACTTAAATGAATACATATTTGTACCCGAAACAGGTCAAGCCAGTAGCATCCTTTTATTGATTTGACTGCTCTTTTTTTTTTTTTACAAAATTAAAAAGTTAAATTCATCTCTTAGTCTCGGAATAGTAGATGATGCCGACTTATCAATTCGTGCATGTTATATAGATTGGTATCACATATAATAATAAAACGCGAAACAGAAAGTAAAGTCGAATTACGATGAATTACATACAACCACTGGACAGGAAATATATGTATATACAAAATTAGCTAATGGTTTAAAGAGGATAAAGCTGTGTAATAACATTGTTATGAATATATACAATCAGTTTTCGAACCTGTGCATGAAGAAATAAAACAAACAAACACTACTATAAAGATATTTAAAAAAAATTAGCACCGGAATTCCTGCAATATCATAAATTCTTAGTTAAAAAAAGGCACAAAGATTTTTTTCTTGTCTAAAAAGAACAAAAAGATTTCTTGTTAATTATTATTTTAATCCACCAGTAAAAACATTTTATTCAAACCTCTCCAGATCACAAATTAGTGAAGATGATTAAAAATATTAAAGGTTGTTCTGAAACATTTAAAATTCAATTTTATTGGTAATCCTCATGACTACTATATAAAGAAAGATTCTTTAACGTTATGTGACACTTTTTTAATAAGTTCGATCTATGTGTATAAATAATTATAAACTATCCATCTCATATTATCTTACTGCACATAAACTAGCCCATGATGCCTTCTGTTAAGGTCGTATTAGCAGCAAAGTCAATAATTCTCTCTTAGGATGGAATCATAACATAACGCTGCTCCATTTTTGGCACTTATCACCTACAGAATTATCCATCAGATTAGATATAATCGTATCATGCGAAGATCCTCCAATGAATAATCTTAGTTTGAAACTTCTATCACTTAAGATTTGTTAAAATTATTTCAGCGCAGTTACAAATCACGAAAAAGAACAAAAGTAAACAATTGATAATGATCAATTAAAATTTAGAAATCGAGAATATTTCTGAATTTCATTCATTATACATTAAACTTAATAGTTAATGTACCTGTGTGCTGTGCATTAACAGCTCCTGGTGTTAACTTAGCAGTTTATCGCACATTATAACATGTTCTAATTTATTTGATGTTTATAGCTATAAATCTCTGGACGTCCTCAAAATGTTGTAATCATTCAACTTAAAAATATTCCCACTATAGTAAGACCAAGCTATGTCTATAATGAACATTCTTCTAAAGTTGTTTACCAACCTTCATTTATCTTTACATAGAACGATATGAAGAAACTACCAGATACCATTAAAATACTTTGGTCCGAACCTGCTTGTAAATGGTGTTCAGGTTTCATTCTAATTCGAGTGTGTTAAATACGACGATGTGTTGGACTGAGATGCTTAACACACTGCAGTGTTTTATACTGTTTGTGGGGAGTTAATATATTTTGCATTACGTTTGCCATCCTTCCAATATTTTACCTAATTAAGTTGATTTTGTTTTAGTTCCAAAGAAATGTGTAGCCCACAAAAGCACGAGTGACCATTATACCTGCAACAACTGTATGATCATAAGCTATCTGTTACAAAGTTTTGGTTCATTAGGTTCAGGATGAGCGGAAACAATATAGATGAAAAGAGTTCATCCAAATTATTTAGGTACTGAGAATCTCAATCTTGATGTCTTAGTCTTTTACTAAAGTAATCTAACGAGTTAGTTTTGTTTCATTGAACTCTGTTCTTATCTGCATTTGCTCAAGTGCCTTGTCTTGTTTCACTCTATCTTTATCAGTTTGATGAGGATCAAGTAACTGAAACAAATAATTACCTCATGTAAATGCTGAACCATTAGTAATTAATCCTCCGAATATTCCTGCTGATGTTTGATGATAATAAATTTATATCGTGTCTTCAACTGTAAGACTACTATGCCCATGTATTCTAGAAGAAAATTAAAGCAAAATTGTTTGGGGTTTATTTTGAAAATTTGATCGTGATTATTTTACTGAAAGATCTATTAGCCTTTCGACTTTATGTGGTGGCTCTTGCTTGCTATTACTTAAAACGTAAGCAAAAACTGTTTGTTTTGTTACCATTAATGGCATTAAAAAGCTAACTTCATCTGTCGCGTGCATGTGTAAGTTTATAAAATTTGAATATAAAGCTCAGTTTTGATTTAGATAACACGATACTGGTCTAACTGTATACCATGTAGGTTGTAAATTCAGCCATATGTAATGTAGTATAGTCCCATTCATAAGCAGTTGCTGTTTGCAGTTTAATCATAACCTTAATAAAATCCAGAAAGTCGTAAATGTTTCATCTTTAGGTTTTTCAGAGTATAAAATAAAGGTTTGTATCTGTGACGATATGTATGGTTGGGATGGGGTGCTCCCAATATTTTATTTAAACTATGATAGAAGCCCCACCTAGGTTATATTTTGTTGGAAGTTAAATTTAGTGAAGGATAGATATAAAGCTCCGTGCCCCCAGTCAGCAATGCAGACGGTTAGATGGTCAAATATACAAAAAGGTTTAAATTCAATGAATAACAATTTAATAACAATTCAATAATCAAATGACTCATATTTCCAGTTGTACTCCTTCCGCTCGACCCTTTAATAAGCCTATTCTATCACTTGATTAGCAGTGTCAGATTGATTTCCACCAGTCGTTGTATTTCTACTCAGTTGTTGTATCCTTTCCCTCTCTTATTTCTCCCAATTCCTTCTCCTCTTCCTCCCCGACCTTTCTCCAAATTCCTTCTCCTCCTCCTCGTCAATCTTTCTCTAGACTCTTCCTCCACTTCTCCCCTATGACTATACTTCTGACGACTTCGACTGACTCGGCTATAGTCTCAAGTCCGTATCCAACTCTTGAACACTTGGGACCCAATTGAACCGGAAGTTATATGTACCCTAAAAAGCTTACTTTTCGAAGCTTTGTGTTTCCTTAGAATATACCTCTACGTTCAGCCGCCAGATTACGAGTGGCTTCTTTCTCGGAGTAAACGCTTTTGATCTGAAGACGAATACTAGATTACTCTTAGGATTTCGAAGGGTATTATTCGGGTCTAAATTGTAATCAAGCCCTCTACCTCAATGTTGATGGTATATAGCTGTGGACCGATACAATCAAACTTAGCGGACAATGTCACTCTCGCTGTCTGTCAACGTGCGGACGGATAAAAACACGCCCCGTTTACCCCGTGGACTTTCTTTTTGATCCTTAGATAACATTTAACATATGGATGTGATAACGACAAGCCTTTGTTAAGTGACGCGACGGGTAACCTTTGCCGACACAAGTTCCCGGTCTTTGGCTGGTCATGGTAACCTTGCGTAAGAGTTCACACTAACCGCGTGGCAGTCTTTAGAGATCAAACACAATGCCGCGGTAATATTCCCAAGAGAGGTAGATTATATCTTATACATGACTTTAGTTGGGTGCCAATTTAGTTAATATTGTATTTGTGCGTTCCTCTATTTCTGATTTAACTGTACCAATAAATTTAATTAATGCTAAAGTCTTTTTACTTAAGTCATTCTTAATTTCATCTATTTCTTTTATGTTTTCATCTGTTTCTGGGTAAACTGATTAAATTATTGCATAACGTTATCTTTGGTTTAGGTCATTGATAATTTGAAGTCTTTCTTTTTAAATTCGTCTGCTATCATTTGTTCTTTATGATTAAAATCTTTGTAATATTTTCTCTTTTGTGTTTAATTCATTACTAGTTCCTTTAGTCATGCCAACTTCTTTATCTGCGAATGCTAGAACATTTTCTATTCCATAATATGGTTCATTTTTAGAGTTTTTAAATCCCCTTCTTTTTAAACATATTGTATTAATTATAGTGATAACTAGCAGGTCGATCTTATTAATCTTATAATACTTTCACCCAAATATGCCTTGCTCTATAAGTCAACTATCTGACTATTGACTTCTTTATAGTCATCCTTCCTCTGTAACTTCAAAAGACTGTTACTGGCAGCTTTCGCTCTATCTTGCAATTCTTTCACACAGGCTTTATATTCTTTAAGTAACATTTTAATATCTTACATTCTGCTTCTCAGTTTTGTTCATCAGCTTTTCTCCGTAATGTATCATAAGTCTGTAAATGCTTCTTTATTTCAACATGTGGATTTTGTTCAAACGGTTATAATAAATTCTGTATGTTTTCTAAAAGTCTTATGTTTGTTTCCGCTCTAACAGTCTATAACACTTGTAAAGCACTTGATAGAGTAATTAATCTCTTGAAAAATAAATATTGATTATGTGAAATCCTCTTCTTGTTCTCATTTATGTAATTTTGTAGTTCTGAAAGTTTATCTGTGACCCATAACTTTTAACTTATTAACTTGTTCCCTCAGTGTTTGATATCTTTGAAAGTATTATTCCCAAGCGTCCTACGTGTTGGTGCTTCAGTAACTTTTTTGCACCAAGCCTTTATTAAATGCATTGGTTCTACTGCAGTTGTAAAGCTGATGTTGTACAAGTTTAAGGCATCAGTTAAAGGTTGATTTAGTAATTGATGTATCGTGTATTTTATCTTGCTTTACGGGTTTAAAATTAAAATCAAATGGCTCTAAAAGATAAATCTGGCGTTTGTTTAACATGAAACAGCAACTTGTTTTGCCTGAAATTCAGTCATTAGTACTGTGCGCGATTTTCGCGAGCTACGTGAAATGGTATTGTTGTCTTATTGCTTGGGCATACATACAGTGCGCGAGCTATATTAATTATAGGTCAGCTGTTTTATAGATATCTGTAATTGTTATACGACTTAAATCTACTTCTGTTCCATCTTCATCATTAATTGTTATATTTAATTTGTTTATAGTACCATTTGCAATTATTCAAATGGACTGTTAATATTGTCTGAAATGATATTACCGTATTATAAATTTTTAATAGGTAGCGTCGATAGTAAAGTAGAACAGGATACGTTACAGTAGTTGTTAATATTTTTTTCAGTTAATCAAGGAAACTACACAATTTGTTAGGCTTCAAAAATCCACAAACTGTACTTGAATCGTTCGATGTCTGACTATTAAACCCTATTAAGTTACAGTTTTAGTTTGCTAAATGCACGGTTTACTATTTTTCGGAGTCATTAAACTTTAAAAGTTATGTTTCTGACAATTATTAAGTATGATTTCTTCATTGTCATCATTATCAGTTATTCCTTCTTTAATTTTTCCTTGTGCATTTCAAGATTATAGGAACCTTCATGGATTGATATAGTATTTGTTTCATTCTCATCGTTTGTATAGTAGAATATATTAAGGGTTTTATTATTTGGAATATTGTAATAACCAAGTACAAGATCTATTTTCAGAAATGAAGTGTGTATTTACATCTTTGGTATCCATTGCATTTAAGACATGGATATCTCTCTCAGATTATCCTTCCACGTCATTGTAACTAAGTTTCGATGTTAGTAAACAGATCTCTCCTATAGGAAATATATTTCCTCCATTTTAGTAACGAGAATCCTTTGCAGTCGGCTTGTCGTTACGTCCCTGCAATCATTTGTTGTATTCTGTAACTATCATAGTAAATCTATCGTGACTTAATTCTTATTGGTTATTGATTTACTCACCATTTCATCGATGCTATTTAACTTACTTAGAGCCGGAGTTATAATCTCATTGTACTTTTATGCTTTATTTTATAATATCTTGGCTTTTAAAGCTTATGCAACAAACTCCAGTACATTTTGTATCAAGTTCTGTATAAGCTAGATGTATAATAAATAATGTAGCTGTTTGTGCAATACCTAAACTTGCAGATACAAAATCGATTCCACCGGACACACTTGCAATACCAACAAATACACAACTAAAATTTATATGACTTTTTTACACATTCATCAAACATCTATGGACTGTTCTTCCGCTTTAATTAAATTATTCCTAATTTTATTATTTTTCATCAACCTAATTCCATTATATTTATGCAGTTTATGAAACATTTAAAGTGATTAAATATACAGTTAATCGTTTCACAGAATTATTTTGTTTATTATGCTATCCATTGTGCTGTTTAATATTCAATAGTAAATTGACTCAATGAATTAAAATGTAACCAGTATTATTACTTCTTCTATACACATGTTAGTTGATTTATCTATTTTAAAGACTAAATATCCTATTCGAAAGCATATTGTTACTTATTGTAAGAGCTGAATTTAACTTTGCATAGTAAATAGTGTTAATTATGTTGTTAGTTTAGCTTGCTATTTATTAGTAAAAATGTTATGATGTTTTATTCTTAGTCTTTGGTGCGCTTACTGGGCTAGATGATTTCTGGAAATATATTTAGTTTATTTATAATCGGCTTGCAGAAGTCTCTACCGTTCCTACTTTTTTTTGGTGTTATATTCTTTTTAAATATATCGCTTAAAATATATAATACCTTCATTCCTAAAGCAATAACAAAACCAGCTATCAGTCAGTACGTGTATTTTGATATTTTGTCAACTTGTAATCCTACTGTGTCTCCAGTTCTTTGTCATAAAGCTTTGCTCTTTAAAAAAAAACTTGTCTGTCTTCCACTTGTAAACGTTCTTCAAGCCGCTTCCCATGCTAAACTCTACGTGGATCTTGTGGTTTTATCTTTTTATACAAAAAACATTTATGCAAATGTTCAGCCTCAGACTAGGCACTAACCCTGCTAATGCTTGTTCATTGGTGACCAATTCGCAAGTGTGTACGGCCTTAAAGGCATGTTCAACCGTAGCCTTTCCAGCTCTCAGAGACGTCTGAGGACAATTTCACGTATGCAGTTAGACCATACCCATAACTATTTTTTTAATTGTTTAGATTAAATTTGCTAAATTCTTAATAACTGACAATATTCAATGAATTTGAATGGTGATATGTCTTTGTGACCTCAGAATGAAAGTAAATATGAACATGCTATGAATTATCCATGTCATTCAAAATGAAATACCGCTACACATTCAACAATGGAACATCACAATAAAGGAGAAAAACAATGAAAATTAGAAAAGTAGGAAAGAAAAAAATTCAAAAGTTGCATGAACTAAACATGGAGAAAGAAGTAGGTGTGTGTGTGTGTGTGTGATTTGGATTTTTAACGTAGCTTTAACAATGTTTCAGTCATCTCGCTAAGATGTCTGCAGTGTGATACTTTATATTGATGTCTAGCACTTGGACATCATGCCGCAGACATGTAGCATGATGTAACACCCAGTCACATTATCCTGACACCAGGCCGACCAGCCCTAACGCTAACCTCTTAATGCTGAGCGCCAAGCGAGGCACTTGTTAGTACCAGTTTTGTAAGTCTTTGGTCTGGCTCGGCCGGGGATCGAACCCAAGACCTCTCGCATCCGAGCCGGATGCTCTAACCACTAGGCCACGGGAGCGGTTAAGAAGTAGGTGGAAAATATAAAGTCAACACCTGCTGTTCCTGTCTTTTAAATCCCTGGGGTATCGATACCTCAAATTAGAGAGCAAACATTATTATTTATAAAGTTTCCCCAGGAGCATGTACATTTCAGACATACAGTTGTTGTTCAACTTAAGCATAATTTATCGTAATTTGTTTATTTCCTTGATATATTATTTACTTTCCAGGGGAATGCAGACACCTAATGGACCTCATAGTAGTTGTAGATGGTTCGGACAGCATCAGCACTGAGGAGTTCGACACGCTTAAGTTTGCCATTAAAAACCTTACGGAAGGAATGACTTTAAGTGATGAAGAAGTCAAATTAGGACTGGTTCTCTACAGCTCCAATGTCTCCAGTACGGTTCCGCTCAGCGCAAATAAGGTGGATCTTAAAGAAAAGATATTGGCCTTGACCCACCCTCGGGATGGAACCAGAACCGACCTGGGTATTGCGATGATGACAGAGATGTTTATCTCCCAAGGTAGGGCCTCGGCACAAAGGTTTGGAATCGTCATCACTGATGGGATCTCCATGAATCGAACCGAGACCACTCTTCAAGCTAACAGGGCCAAAAGAAATGGAATTAACTTGTTCGCTATTGGTCTGACGAATTTTGTGGACAATACTGAGCTAGAGTCTATAGCGTCCTCGCCTGCCCAGGTTTTGTCCGTTGATAGCTTCGATCAGTTGAAGAACAATATGTTCATACTGTTATCAACATTTTGTGCTACTGGATACATTCCAGGAGGTAAGTACACAATATAAATATCAGAGCAGTCGTTTGCCACATTTCTTCACGTACAACATGGACTTACCTTCAGACACACAACCGACCCTGATTGTTCGTCGCATTTTTTTTAATTTTTTTTTTTTTTTTTGTGGGGGGGGGGGGTAATTTAGGTAAATGGTGTCCAAGTATTTTTGTGAAAATTGTCAATGTTGGTGGTCTAGGGTTTTATGAACATTGCGGGTGTTGGTGGCGTAATGTTTTTATTTTTAAATGTAACATAAAAGAGCGTGAGTAGCGGAATGCTTTTATTAACCGTTTGGGTGTCGATAGTGTTTTAGAGCACACTTTAGCGAATAGGAGAATGGGTGGCTTAGGTGTTTTTTTGTGAGAAAAGGTGGTTTTATTATATTGTGTAGTGGGTTGATCGTTGGTGTTTGAAAAAAGATATGTGCGTGGCTCTTGAAAGTTGTGGGAAAGGTAGGGAGTGGCTTCGGGTTTGAAAAATAAATTTAAAAACGGGTAAGAGTTTGTGTGCACGTTTTCTATTTTATGTTAATACAAATTCGTTTCATTCCCACAAAAAAACGATTAACATAAACCAAATATAGAAAATTCGCATCAGAAAACATATTTTTATCTTCTGCGATGAATAAATCGGGTAAATACGTGCAGTTAGCAAGACACGTGACGTTTCACAATATGTGCAGCGTTGCATGTGTTGTATAAAGTCCGTAATATCCTTCATTCTACCGATGTAGGAATTTATGTATTTCGTTACATAACTGAGTAGGCTGCTGCTATGGTACAAACTGAGCTAATCTAATTTTTTTCACATTTTGAATAGATGATGTATTTTACGTATTTCAACCTATCCAGGAAATCAGTTTGACTGTGTAGTTGCTACGCTATTTAAGTTACAGGCGAATAAGCTAGTCTTGCCCGTAATAAAACCAAACTGTTAAATCTCGAGTCAGTAGGTGCAGTCAATTTTATCATTTGTGACATAAAGTCTTCGAGTCAAGTATAGAAGTATTAATTTGGATTATTTTAATAACAATATTTTGGTATATATTTCATTATATTGTACGTGTCTTAACTAATTTATATTTGACCTTAATCAGAAATGTTTGCAAAATGATTACCTCCTCTGTCTGTTGAGTCCTCCCCTTGGGGTGGTTATATGGGAACTGCACTAAAATCGTAATACGGATATTGCGATTTGACATTGTCCTCTGTAAATTACGAATTCTCTCAGACAGCTTTCACGTGTGACTTTCAAGTGAGCGTATTGCGTGCTCAGTTGTTTCAAGTCGTGAGCACAGTTTGAGGCAAGCCACACATTTCAAGTTTATTACTTGTTCTTCGTTGTTGTTTTTTGGGGATGGGGTGAGATGCCTTTTTATTTGCATTACAGCTGCTAGGTGGAGGTATTGTGAACACTGAGAGACTGTGCTACGCACTCTTGTGTATAAGTCACATAATGCAAATCTATAACATTTTTACATTGAGGTTTACTCACATAACTTAGATTTTAATTAATTAAGAACCGAACCACATAACTTTCATTTTCTAATATAGCACTATACGTCTTGACCAACGACCTCAGTTAATAACGCTATCATACTAGCCGTTAACAATCATATAGTACGATGATAGGATCTTGTTCCATTCGTGGCTACCAATTGTAATAACATTTCTGAATAATTTAAAAAGACTAAAATATTTTCTCTATAATTAAATCAGAAATTGAAGAGTTAAGATATTTTCGCGAATGCTATAGTTGATACTTCTACGTAGATGCTATTTGCCTTTGATAACATTAGAAATTATCCAAGGGTTAATCTCCAGCCCAAACCCCAACAACAAATGAACGAACAAAACAAATATGCCGTATCTGGTACTCGACCAGCGTTCTGCCTTGCTCACTTGTTAACAAGGTTTGCATATAAAATCAATACAGACAATACTTTATTACTTGCGCTGCAGTCTGACTGGTCTAGTAATTTGTTTTGATTATCAAAACACACCATACTGGTGCTCATCTTGTTTAATGCTTCATTTTGATTTTCTATGTTCTCATAGACCTTTACGAAATTTTAAAAATATATAAGTGGTCTAGAACCGGATATACAAACCACTCTTAGAGGTTCTCGAAATAGAATACAATTAACTTTTTTGTTGGTAGTTCCTTAAAATGTTTGTTAAGTTATATTTAAAATATAACGTATAGTTTTGTTACTGCATCCACCTTAGAACTTAAAAACTTGTTATATTAATATAAATCATGATAAATCCATGCCTGTGAATATACATTGATAAAACTGTATAAATCCATTTCTATGATTAAAGAAATCATCTAAAATTAAATTAGTTTTTAAAATCTGTAAATGGGGGCATTTAAAAAATCGTAGGGATGTGGCTGACTGTTACGCGGCCTAACTTAGCAAGTAGTTATCGTCAATAACTCTCACAAAATCTGGAAATGTGATGTCATGTTACCAGCGAAAATAATGAGTGTCAAAATAAGCTTAGAGATTATTTTACTTTAACTAACGTTCAGTTAGCCTGACCCAAATTTGTAGAATAACTATGTCTCACGTTTTTCTTTTACATAATTCCATTTTTACAATAAATCATTAGCTTGAAGGCATTATGCTTAATCTTGCCGCTCTATCTTTATGTAAAATTAAATATATTTCTGCACTACATTACCTTATAGCCTGGAGGCTGTAGATATTTTGCACATAAGCTTCAAGTATTAAACAAGTTAAAGCTCATATTGTAAACTTGCATAGATGTTGTTTATATTTGAGGCTTAGTTCGAACAAATCAGACTCAATACTTTGACTGCCAATACTATTTTTCTTATAAAAAAAAAGTGTCATAGGAGTCATTGTGATTTTATGCTCAGATGAACTTACAACCTTGCTAGTTCGAGACCATTCTGGTATACTGTTACACACACACACACACACACACACACGTCTTAAAATGCTTGAACTCATTATTTAGCTAAATATGCCCTTGAATTTGTACATGTATTAGAACCTTTTCACCTGTAATATTATAAGAAATGCACCTTGCTTTGACATAATTATTTCATTTTTCAGGGGCCTATCTTTGCGAGGGTTGTCGAATGAATAATGGTGCCGGGTTTAATAACCATCCCACCGACTGCGACAAGTTCGTGCAATGTTTTCCAGGTGTAAACGGTACTTTACGTGCGGAGATTCAGCAATGTCCTTTCGGAACGTACTGGTTTCTGGACCTATTTACTTGCCTCCCTATTGCTGATGTGTACTGTGCTAACGGTAGGCTTTGGTTTCTTCTCCTTGCTCTGTATTATTCGTGCTTATGTGTTTTTATAACAATAGCATTGCCATATTTTTTTAATTTAATCAACGTTTCATCTACAAATGTGTCAGGATAAACTTTCAAAGAATGTTAACTGTCAAAATTAAAACTTCGAATTTACAGAACCGGGAATTTCAATATTAATAGAACTGTAAATCGAGCTGCATTTGATTTGCTATTTGTCACATAATATTTTCTTTTGCTGTGTAATGCACTCCTAGATTCCTGATTTCTTTTTCTGTTAGAAATGTTACAGAGAGAGAGAGAGTCCATTGCCTACATTGTTAAATTAGAGTTGTGATTTTATCTCTAAATACAAATAGTGGATCTGATGCAGTCCGATTAATTCCAAGTGTAGTCCCGTTAACTCCAAGTATAATCTACATCTGATGCAGTCCCCTTAACTCCAGTTATAATCTACATCTGATGCAGTCCCCATAACTCGATGTATATCCTACATCTGAAGCAGTCCACTTAACTATATCTATTTTATGTCTTCATCTAATGCAGTCCTCTTAACTCCATATATAATCTATATCTGATGCAGTCTCCTTAACGCCAGTTATAATCTACATCTGATGCAGTCCCCATAACTCGATGTATATCCTACATCTGAAGCAGTCCACTTAACTATATCTATTTTATGTCTTCATCTAATGCAGTCCTCTTAACTCTATATATAATCTGTATCTGATGCAGCCCCCTTAACTCCAATTATAATCTACACCTGATGCAGTCCCCTTAACTCTATATACAGTCTACATCTAATGCAGTCCTCTTAGCTCCATATATAATCTACATCTGATGCAGTCCTCTTAACTCCGAGTATAATCTACACCCGATGCAGTCCCCATAACTCGAATTATAGCCTGCACCTGATGCAGTCACCGTAACTCTATCTACAATCTACATCTAATGCAGTCCCCTTAACTCCATATATAGTTCACCATGAAACCTGTAAACACAGACATCCAATAAAAGTAAAGTCGTCCAGTTTAATCCCAAAAAAAATTAAAACTGTTATAAAACACGCGATATCGATCGATACAATTACTTGTTAATTTGTCTTCGTAAATTTAAAGAGGTAAAGTGTTTCCTTAATGCAAACTGATCAAATACATTTTGTCAGTTCATGACTCAGCTGGATTTTCAAAATGATAGATCGACAGCTATGCTACTTTTTTGACATGTGAAAAATTCTGAAAAGGTGCGTCACTCTGCAGCTTTATCGTCTATCACCTGTCCGTCATCATATTGTAACTACAATGTTTATTTTTTAATATTGTTTTATTTATATTGGAAATTTCCTCAGCAGATTGTGATGAAACTGTACTAGTGACACAGCTGCTTGAAGAAGAAAAACAAGCGGAAATTTCATTCAAGTGCAATTTACCTTTAATTAACGTGCAAATAATGATTTGCACAGATGCCCCAAGCATCGGTAACTTTCTCTTTAGATACCGCAAAGGATCAAAGCATGTGTTTTGTGATATTTTTTTTATCCTTGACGACAGAAACTCAAAATGACGTGTGTGTGTGTGTGTGTGTGTGTGTGTGTGTGTGTGTGTTTATGACTTGAACCAATTTTTCTTCTAACAAATTAAAGACATTTTAAACATTTATCTATTATTATTATTATTATTATTAGTAGTAGTAGTAGTAGTAGTAAAATGCGTAAAAGATTTAAATTGTTGTCGTTTTTAAAAAAAATGAGATTACTCGCGAAATTTGTCTCCAACGTATATACCTTTTATCTTCAGCTGCTATTTCCATTTCGTTCATGTTGCGGCATAGGGATTTCGTCCGGTATGTTAGTATGTTACTGTGATATTGCGTGATAGCAGTTTTATTAGCTAAAGGATCCAGCGATTAATAAAACGTCGAAAATTTCCTATTTGCACAACCGCGAAAATAATTTATTTAAATCAAGTAAGTTTTGATTTTCGAAAACTTCAGAGATATAGTCTTCACTTTCACTTCCGATGAGACATTGAATAAAACTTATATATAGGAAGTCGTCTCCTTTAATGACGATTGATAACAAATGTGTTTCTTTTATATATTTTAATGTATAATACATTTTATTTATTTCCGTCAGAGCCGGCACTGAACTAGTAAATCTTTCCAACCGATAGCTCCTTCAAATGCTTCAAAAGTTACTTTATTACAGTCGATAATTTCAATGATTCGTTGATTATTGTAAATACTTCTTACCCTCCTGTTCATGTTTATTGGCAAGGTTCAACTAATAACTGCAATGAACGAGTATCTACAAGTATTAATAACAAGTGGTGCGGACTTTTTATGTTTAAAAGTAAGCATTTAATTTCAGATAAATGTAACCATTCTTCCATCATGGCATACGGACACGACAAAATCTGTCAGGCTTACTATGAGTGCGCATCCGGTGGAAAATCGGTCCCCAAGTGTTGTTCATCAGGGCAAAGGTATTCGGACGGAAAGGGTTGCGTCGCCGATCCATCCTGTGTTGCTCCATGCGAGGTTAACGTCAACAGCACATACTGTAAGTTTATGCATAAATGATGATTGGAAACAAAAGTGTATAAAAAAGAGAGGAACACGCATTTTTCAGACTTTTTATTGCCTTATAAATGACTATGTAGAACATCAGAATTGCACCACCTGCTTAAGAACGTTTAGAAAAACAAATATGAAGCTGTTTTTTATGTGACTTATATTCCATGAAACCGGCCATGTAAGATGGCGACCATGCACGGTTTACTGTGTACAAACTCTGAAAAGCTCTCAAGTCTCCAGCTGAAACTTATGCCTCGTGCTCAGATAAACAATTGCAGACAACAAAAACCGTATATACTCCATATGTTTACTTTTTGAAAACGACCTCTTTCTCTTTTAGCGTGCGATATGCGTGCCATCGCTGATCAGCCAAATATGTTTGAGCAGCACATAGAGGGGTGGGGCTGGATAAAGATGGCTTGCGCACCAGGGACTTCCTTTTTTGAACCCGCGTGTACATGTGCCTTCTTCAATGACAGCTGGAGGGAGAAAGCAGGTTTGATATTAAAGTTCTAGTGCTCAGGACGCAAGCGAAATGCTTAATAAATTAATGTCTAATTATTATGTACAAGAGTATCTTCAAACTATCTTTTATATTCGCAGCGCCATTACATTATGTGCTTTTTTAAAGATATATATATATATATATATATATATATATATATATATATATATATATATATATATATATATAATTTTTATCGCTCTTGAACGGCCTATTAAGGAAACTGCGCCTTATGGGCCATATTTCAAGGGCAACAAAGCTGTATACAATATTGTTGTATTTAAAATATACAGGCAAATGTTCGACCAATATATTATAATATTTATCACATTTTTCACAAATTCAACTACATTAATTACGTTTATAGATAAAGTAGAAAATATAGGATGAGTTTAGCGATAAAATTATTGTAGTTGCAAACAACATTTGCACACCGAATGTGAGACATGTCAGCAAATGTGAAAAAATTTGGAAATTACTGTAGTGGTTGTGGTCTGACACGTCAGGTCAAATGGGGAGTTTCATCATTATTTCATGGCCGACGATGTAATTTCAAGAAAGAAGCAGGTTCAGCCAATCATATGTTAGAATTGATGTCAATATAAGGTCAAAATTGATATTCATTATTGAATCTGAAAAGGAAAGTAGCTCTTAGTATGGCAAAAGGCTATTCGCTCGACAGGATTCACGCACTACAATTCAGAATAAAAATTGCAATTTGTAATTTAGGTAGCACATAATTACAATATCACGAGAGTTGAAGAATTTTCGAGACGTTGCGTTGACATGTTTTAAATTATCCTGTGTATGTCCATTTTTGTTAAACCAATGTATTGTAAGATGCGATATTATTTTATGATCAATTTTGCTCCGTTCATTGTCAGAATTGTGCAGTATTTTTCCATGCTGTACTGCTTCATACAAGGACATGTGTGTCTAAAAATAATATCGTGTGTTAGGAACTACTTTTGATTGTAAACAATGTACGTTCATATAGCGGACGTAGGAGCTTTTGATTTATTAGAATTGTGAATCGATGAACTAAACAAGCTGTTTGGTCCTGATAAAAGTACGATGATAAAGTAGACGATGTGGATGAGCTCAGCGAATCACAAAAGAAACTTTCAACCAAGTAAACGAATGTACATTATATCCACAATGTCCACAATAAACGTGAGACATGGTTGAGACTATGAGTTGTGCTCTCATGGGTCTATGACAATGGCACAGAAAGGCATATTAAGGTCAAGTGCTATCCCGTCTCCCTCAGAAACCATTTTACAAGTCATTCACATCACCACTAATTTTTTTTAAAAATGCAACTGAACTAGGCGGGTTTTGTTTAAAAAACGGCAACGGCCTCAGAGCCAAGACGACGAAGAGGTCATATTTCCCTTGGCGAAATGGACTGTCACGCCGTAGCTGCTCTGCAATTTTCCCTGTTGTACTTTTTTGATACAATATTTGGATTTGTAGTAGCGATAAAAGTCATACAGGCAACGTAAATAGGTAGGGCCCATCCAACAAAAAGCATAAAAGTGACAGGGCATAGACAGGTGCCGTCGTTAGCAGGTAATAACAATTTACTCAAAATGTACTTTCTTACTTATTTCTGCTGATCAGAATAACACGGGTTCCAAAACTTGATTGACACCAAGAAATTGTACTGTAATTTCGACTATATTTCCGACAGAAATCAAATTGTCCTTACTGCACTCATAAACTAAATGAATGTGATATTCCTTAACAAACAATATTTAATCTTTCGTCCTTCTGAGAATTTCAGTTTAAAGAATTTATATCTTTTCATTCATTATGAATCCAAACAATCAATCCATCCAGTCACATGTACACAGTTCGAAATTGACCAAGCTAATAAATCCAGTGCATCACAAATATAAAAGCAGAATTTAGCTGGGTCGACAGAAAACAAAATTTCTCCATTCCCGACGAACGGAAAAGTTGTTTCAAGGCATTTTCACTCACAATGACTCTGAATTTCAATTTTAAGTAGACCAAAACGAAAGTAAACTTCACAACGAATGATTGAGCGCGCGATCATGTTCAAAGGTCGTGTGGCGGTGCTATGTGTGCATAAATACTATTACTATGTATTGTTGAATAAACAGTTGTGCATTTACTTCTGGAATCAACATAAATTCAATTACTTTGTTTCTTGTAGATTTTTTATTATTATTCAGCCTTAGGTAGAAAAGTAAAATGAGTATATAACATTAAGGTTACTACATTTCTTTGGGAAAATATTAACTAGGTTTTAAAACAAAAGTAATACTCCACTCCTTTAGTCGTGCAGTATTGCTCAGAAAAGCTCGTGCATATTTTCTCATATAAATTCAATAACCTATATATATATATATATATATATATATATATATATATATATATATATATATATATATATATATATATATATATATATATATATATATATATATATATATATGAATAATATAGTATGATGGTTGTTAAGGAAAAGAGAAAATACATTTTGTTAACGATTTTCAAAATAAGGATAAATCTTAAAAAAAAGTTACCTCCACCACAAATCCGTGAAGAGACGAGACTACGGCTGTTCGATAAACAAATAAGTGGAATGCAAATAATATGAAGAAAAAACACAACACTGGACCAGAGTGAAAGAGTGAAATTTAAAGGAGTACGATCTTTTTCGCGATGTTTCACGTGTGAGTATTTTACATAAAATGAAAGCAGAAAGTAAGTTGACGTTTTCTCAGATCTAAGCAATGTCTAATATAGCACTCTTAACATGTTTCTAGATAAAGCAAGGAAGAAAATAGCTCAAATGTGCGTGCTAATCTATTTGGCTACCTGGCATCAGATATATTTTGAACGTGTGAATTTAAAATCCGCTAAACATATTTTTTTAAAGCAGAAAGAAATTTTCGAAAAAATGAGACCTTCCTAATCAAAGCGAGTGAATGTTTACAATTAAGCAAGTAATTTTAGATGAAGGAGTCGTTTACAAACTTGAAGATCGCAATGGAGATGAAATAGAGGTCATGTTTTGCGAACAAGAGTTACCTCTATACAACAAATAAGATCACATACAGAAAGTTGAACAAGATTGAGGTCCAAACAGTGGCATCTAAAGTGTGTGTATTAATGAAATATAGAGGATATGAGGTCTGTGACACCTATATCGAAGACTACTGAAAAGAATACATAAACAACATCCATTAAGGAACACACTGTTTTTGGGATAATGGGTTTCTAGCTGAGGAAAAATATGACTATGAAGGCCTTGGAACTTGCATAACAATCGAATTTCTTTTGACTACAAAACCGAATCCGAAAATCGCACCAGTAAATTGCAAACTGGCAAATATGAAACATCCGAGAATACAAATCCAATACAGACAATATCCCGTCAGGGTAATAAGAAATTATAATGGATAAGTGAAAAGGAAATAGACACTAGTCACAATGAGTTCGAAGAAATATTAAAAGAGCCACGACGTATATAGCTTTGAAATGTTTGCATATCACCCAGTTAGGCTATCCCCATCCGGATGGAATTAAATTTACTTTGACACGAAAAGAAAAGAGACTTCAATCATTAATGATAAACCAACACCAGTGAAAAAAATATACAGGTGTTTGCAAATATACAGGTGTTTGGAAATATTTATGTCTGATACTACTCCTCAGGCATTATTCAAAAGATATTGCTGTGATTTTGATCCGGGACGTTTTGCTGAGTACAAGTAGATCCTAACAGCAATATGGTATTCAAAATTTGTTTTTAAAATTTAGGCTTTTACCTAAAAAAATCCATATTAATATTGAAGATTCAAAGCTCATTATTGGACTTCCATTGATGTTTGCATAATGAATACCAACATGTTTGGTTGATTCAGTGCTTGAACGAACAGCATTATGTTTTTGATATGTATGCACATGCCAATAGTACTGCTGATACACGTGATTAAATCAGTTACGATGGTACCGCATATGATTTTCACAGTGTATGTAAATCTGGGGTTAGAACTAACTTTTATCAAGGGAAGTAACTCTTAATATCATCACTTAAGTGTATAAAAATTCAGACTAGTTTAACGGTTAAAATAAGTCGTATAATACCCTTGTGTGAGCGGTACAGTAATTTTAGAGTGGTATTATTTTCTGGAAATTTTTCGATTGTACTACTTCAAATTATCCAACAGTCGAGTTCTCTCACCTTACCTACTTCAAAATTTCGCATGCGGAATCGACTAAGCGCAACGGACGAAGCACTATAGACTACAAATGTGGGTTCCTGAAATAAATATCGCTGTATACATAAACTGTATTTCTGTCTGGCAGTCTATCCATATTTTTTTCAGAGTGCAAGCCTGAAATTTACCTTCCCTTTGACGTCGACTCCAATGACAAGTCTGGTCTCAACTCACACGTTCAGAATTCCAAAGTCGTGGTACGTGGAGGCGTCGCTTATTTTGATGGCACCGCTCGTTTAGTTATCCCAAGGTTCACAAACCTGGATTACGGCACTACATTGATCATAAAAATCCGTTACAGGTCGGATCCGGATAACAAAATGAGGTCCCTTATATCCAATGCTGACTGTGGTATAACGCCAGCCATCCTAATCTCGGAAAACAAAGAGGAGTTAAATTTCGGTGTGGACACGGATACTGAATCGTTTAAATATGTCACACTTCCTAATACGGTAAGACCTCCCTCTGATGTTATTTTTTATTTGTCCTTTTATCCCTGGAGCAGAGAACTATTGGGTTGTCTGGTGTGTGCCTGTGTTAGGCCGATAAATCAGCCACTCACCCGTGACGATATTGATTTTCGGTTTAGGGGATGATATCACATATTAATTAAAAGCTGCAAAAATGTGCAGTCAGTGTTGGCTGCACACATCTGTGTACGTTTTATACACTTACTGGTATTTCTCGGGACTGTGAAGCTACCGTTGGCTGAAGGGTTCTTATGGTGACATATGCATAATGTTTCTGGAGCAAATCCTATGTTTGGTGACTTATAAATCCACGTGGAATAGCACAACAATCTGTCCTGTTGCCATTTTGAATTTCGCTCTATATATGTGTCTAAAGTGTACGCAGGTTTGTTCCGGAAAGATTTGCATGCTGAATAATTGCACATTTGAATGAACTGATGACGTCATATCCATATATCGTCCATCAGTAACAGCACAGATTTGGGTGGGTTGATTTATCAGGCTTGTCTGTGTAAGCATAGTTAGTGAAAAATGTTGAATTTCTTTTCATTTCTACTAATCCTATGTTAAAGTTTCAAGATATCAAACTCTCGTTCGGGCTCTGATGATATCGATAAAGACTAAATTTATTTCTGTGTTGTCGCCCTTTATTAATATCGTGGACATATTGCATGACGGCGGCTGTCTCATTTGTATTCAGTGGAGGGATGTTATTAAGTACCACATTGTTAATGACGTCAGACGCCGTCGAATATATATATATATATATATATATATATATATATATATATATATATATATATATATATATATATATATATTAAATGTGGGTGGGGACGGTGTGTACAATAAATGTTCGAAATAAATTAGCTTAACGAGGAAAATGTGAAGATATTGATTGAGCAAATTATTGTCCTACCTTCCTGTGTTTGAACAAAGAAAGGAAACATAAAATGGCTAAAGACGAAAATAATCATCGCTCGAGAAGAAGAAGAAGAAACAGGTAAATTTTGGTTAGATTGTTTGGCAGTTTTCCTTCGGCGGATAAGTAATCGAACTGTTTCTTCAACAACGGCAAGTCATCAAGAAGTCAGACTTAGATGTCAAACTGCCCCAAAACGTTCCCTTAGATATGTGTGCATTTCCTTTTTACCCCAAATGGAAACAAGACCCTTAACTTTACAAAATGATACCGGTGTGGCTTAGTGGTTAACGTGCCAGACTCGTGACCATAAAAGATTCGAATCCTACCATCGTATCAGCCCAGTTCGGTTACCATGGCATGTCCCTAGCCAAGGGACATCACTCGAATTGCCTCAGCACTAAATAACCTATATGTGTTGCTAAACCATTCACTTTCCGCATTTCAATTAAAATGATAAATAACGATTGAAAAAATGACGTAGAACAATCATTTTTATTATTATTTATTGCCGTTTTTATTGTGTCATCAATATCATCTTTCTAAGGCTAGAGGTTACTATCTCTTTCTGCTGTATATAAACTATTCCTTTGAAAGATTTGACAGCAAAACTTCAGTGCAGTTGTACCAAACCCGCCAAAAGCATATATTCCTGCGATTCCTAAATTAGCTTCTGCGCTGTTAAAAAATTATTTTCTGCCTTGCATGTCTTTATGACACTTCTGTCATGTTCAATCTCGTTAACCAAATCATTCTTAATTTCGTTAGTATTTGGTAACGCGAAGTCAATATAAATGTCCGTCAAGAGTGTGATGAAGCCGGAATTGTCTCTCCCATTTATATTTTATATGCATGGAATAGAAAGCTTAGAAAAGCACCAGCGTCTGAATGTCTAATATATTTTTAAACAAATTTAACGAGTATTTTATCGATTTATCCATATTCTAGAATTTAGCAGTTTTCGAATGTTTGTTTATCGACATTTAATATAATTATCCTTTGGTATACTGGTAATCATTATGAATCGGTATAATATTTCATCACCTAATCAGATTATCATGTAGGATCACGCGTGCTTTAAAGAGGTCAGTTGTAGTCTGGCTAAATGAAATTGGAATAATCAAACCATATGACTTCATGGAAGTCCATGTTCCATCAGTTCTTGTATATCTGTTCCAAACGATTGATGCAACAAATGTAAGAGAGGAGATTAATAGGTTAATGGTAATTAGTGTTAATTATGTTATTAGCCTTAATTGCCAATTATTATTGCGGAAATTTCAAAACATTTCTGGTACTGGATTTAGGTATCCATTTTGGTACAGTAACTAATTCAACTTGTTGTTCTTGAGACGTTTCATGTTGTTTAGCAAGTTTTAAAATATAAGCAACGTAGCTCTTTCAATAAATCATCACCAGAACTCAGACAACGACACCACCACCTAACAAATAATAAAATCTTTTTGACACAGCGAATTTTAAATTGTTCATTTATCTTGTGATGCTGTGCTACAGTTTATTCTTGCCTCTTTTGAAACCTTCTTGTTTTAATCTTTTATTTCTTGTAACATTTCCTAAGTTCTCAATTGAATTTAGATCGACACGAATCTTAGTAGTGAAGGGGGACACTTTACGTACAATGGGAATTAGCATTAAAAACACCCTTGGGACACTTTACGTACAATGGAAATTTAACATGGAGAAAAATCGTGGGACACTTTACGTACAAGGGGAATTAACATGGAGAAAAATCGTGGGACACTTTACGTACAAGGGAATTTAACATGGGAATAAATCGTGGGATACTATACGTACAAGGGGAATTTAACATGGGATTTTTTTTTTTTTAAAAAGTTTTTTTAAAATTTAAATTTAAATTTAAATTTAAAAAAGGGGTAGGCAATTCAAAGACTATCTCTTTTCGAGAAATATGGCTGGCCCTGAAAAGGGCCTTTGGGTTTTATGTTAATGTATTCATTAACATAAATGGCACCGCATTGGTCTTCTTCTTGTCCTTAGGCTGCGTCTTACTGTTGGTCCGTACATCAGCACTCTTTTCAGGCATCCTTGTCTTTCGACGTAGATCCTACGTATCCACAGGCTGGTGTTTGTCCTGTGGACAACGGTCCACTTGGATCGGACATACATGAGCAAGTCTGTCCGAAACATCATGGAAGACACAAGGGTGGATGACTCAACTGTAGTCCACATCTTGAAGCGACGAGAACAGGTGAATCAATGCATTGAACGGCGCTTATTTATAGGCGGAGGAAGGATTGAAACGGATTGAGTTCATTTACCAATCCGAACACGCGTTACAGAATTCAGTCAGCTCGCATCCAATCCGAAGAGAGCAGTCTGTGACGTCACGTAGTCAATATAGATTCGCTAGCGCTTGTGTGCAGTCAGTCTATGCGACAGTGATTCAACATGACGGAAACTCAGAAAACGGTCCATTGGGGTGCACCAGCAGGGGAGACTGCCCAAGGGAACTCGGACTTACTTTCAGAAGAGGTGAATTGGGATTTTGTGGATTTTCTCTCCTCGCAAGAATTTGTTCCGGAACCTTCGTTACTTTCTTCATTACCGCAAGTGGAGAATTTTAGACAGAGACAGAAAGAAGAATTGGAGAAATTTATACAACGACAAAAGGAAGCGGAACAGGCTTTTCTCCTACAGCAACAGCAACAAGAAGAAGAAGAGGTAAGAAAAAAACAACAGCAAGAAGAAGTAGCAGCAAAGAAACAAGAGGGTGAAAATCAAACGGTCACGGTACTGTTGGACATTTTAGCGGAGTTAAGAAGTCTGAAACAAATGTATCAGACTTCTTTATCACGACCGAAGAGAATACGACCTTCCCGAGCCAAACATGTCAACCCTGTGACTAAGCCTACCGTACCACCCTTAGTGATTTCAACCCAATCATCATCATCATCATCAACATTACGCAGTCCAGAAGTAGGCCTTGGCCGTGGCAAAGGCTTAAGGCAGTTAAAATTGATTGCTTAAACTCACCCCTACACCATGAAGAAAAAAGGCCCTTTTCAGGGCCACCCACATTTCTCGAAAAGAAATACAATTTCAATTTGCCAATAACTCAAAAAAACTCACCCATGTTACCCTTATAGTACGTGTCTGTGTATGAGTGCGTGAGTGTAGCTTCTTATTTTAAAATCACAACTCAAAGACACTTACCTTATATCATTCATTTATTCTTTTCTCCATTTTTTTACAATCCAATTCACAATTTATAACACAACACTTTAATAATAAGTTCATTGATTTCTTCTTTTCTCCTTGTTTAGTCTCTCTGTTTTTTGAATTTCTTCACCGTCACACTCTTTTCCTCTTCTTCCTCCTCGCTCTCTTCCCTTCTTCTTTTTTTCTCCTGTTTCTTTTTCTTCACCTGTCTTCTTTCTTCCTCAGAAGAATCCCTCTCTTCCTCTGAAGAATCCCTCTCTTCTTCTGAAGAATTCCTCTTTTCTTCTGACTCCTCTTGTTTCTTTTTTGGGCAATCTGGAGACCAATGTCCTTTTTCTTGACAATAATAACAGGTATCTTCACTTTTGTCTCTTTAGTCCCTGTTTTTTTTCTTTTTTGACGGTCTGGACACTCTGAAGACCAATGCCCTTTCTTCTGACAGATATAGCAAGTATCTTGACTTTTATCTCTAAAGGAAGGAGAGTAGTCCGTAGGCTGGTCTGAAGAGAATTTTCTAATGACCCCTCGCAAAGCTCTGACGAAACGTTCCATCTGGTCAGTCTCTTCCATCGTTGTGCTCGGCTTGAGAGTGAAATGAATAGTGAAAGGACAAGACACACACCCTTTTATATACGCTGGTCTGCCAGGACTATAAAGTAGTTTATGGTGTTTGAACTTGAGTCATTTGACTTTTTGCTTTCAAGATGAAACGATCCCATTCATTCGAGAAGAAAGAAGAAAGTAAGAGGCAGAAACGTGATCTATCGCCTCGTACCAGGGCTGAAATCTTGGCACAAATTCATGCCAGTGATTTTGAAGAGGACATGAGTGAACCAGAATCCAAACCCTCTAAACCAAGTTCACCACCCTTTGTCAACCCTGAAAAGTACTATTCCATTCGAGAGACGGAAAAGCGCTCCTCTAGAAAATTTAGAACCACGGCTTACAAATACACGGTGAAGTTTAAAGATTTCAAGTCCGAAGTACCGTTAGAGAAAGCAGAAGTGTTCATCACTGAGGTGTGGGATTCTTTGCTCACTGCACTCAAGCGACAATGTCAACCCAAAGAAGACGATCGTTTGAGACTTTCCATACAACACGACGGTTTGAAATCCCCTGTTTGGATCGAGTTTAGCACCCCTGCAGAATTAACTGCTTCCAAAGTCATGGACAAGATTCAACACGTACAACAATCTAATGATCAGTTTGACATCACCGATGGTAAAGCCACACTGGACATGACCCACGTCTCTCCTCCTCAAGGGACAGGACGCAAAAAGATGTTATTGGTGGACGACCTTCGCAACACCAAAAAGAGTCTCGTCCGAATTAACAACTCTCATGACCAGATGTGTTTAGCCCGTGCCATCGTGGTGGGACGAACCTATGCCGACAAGAACGACACGGTAGAATGGAAAAGAACCTGGAACACTATTCAACGTTCCCATCGAGCCAAGCAACTAAACGAAGCAGAACTCCTGTTGCAACAAGCTGGCCTGTCCAAAGACACACCCTGTGGCATTCCTGAGATGCAAAAATTGCAAGATGCCCTAGCTCCACGCTACACCTTGAAAGTGCACCCTCAAGAAGTGCGCGGATCTCTGTTGTTTCGAGGCCAAGACTTTAAGGACGGAAAATACATTCATGTCTATTATCACGATGAACATTTCGATACCATTACCAGTATCACCGGATTCCTGAAATACGGTTATTACTGTGAGAAATGTGACCATGGTTATAACAATCGAGAGCAACACAAGCATTGTGGATCGAAATGCACAGGATGTTTGGCCTCTTCACCCTGTCTGAGCGAAGAACCAGTGCCTTGTTCCACTTGTCTGCGCACGTTTGTCAGCCCTACCTGTTACCAACAACATCTGAAAACGCAAGGTTCACAGAAGAAATGCGCTTGTCAACTGCTGAGATTGTGCTCTACGTGTGAACAAGTCATACGTACCAATAATACCAAGGCACACGTATGTCGAGGAAAGAAAAAATGTCACATTTGTCACCACATCGTGGACTTGGAACACCAATGTTACGTGCAAAAATACCAACCCCCACCAGAGAAAGAGGACGGTCACAAGAAGAAAGGCAATTTCATCTTTTTCGATTTCGAATGCATGCAAGAAACTGGCATTCACATTCCTAATTTCTGCGTGGCTCATCGAGCGTGCGAGAAGTGCATTCAAGAACCTATCTTCAGTCATTGCCCTCACTGCAGCAAGATACCCGGAGGGCGTGAAAAAATCTTTCGGGGACCGAACACGTTAGCCGATTTTGCCCAATGGGCCTTAGACCCCGTCGACAAGACGTGGAGCCAAGAGGACATCGAACGTTACGGAGATTGTCATCGTCATGCCACGGTGATGGCTCACAATTTCTCCGGATACGATGGACAGTTTCTTCTCAGATATTATACGGAACAAGGCACCGAACGTCCTAAAGTGACTTTGAACGGAGCCAAAATCATTTTCATGCAAGTGGGACAAGTGCAGTTTAAAGATTCGATGAGTTACTTGGCCATGCCTTTGAGTCGAATGCCTAAAACGTTTGGAATGACAGAAATGGCTAAAGGGTACTTTCCACACTTTTTCAATACGGAAGCCAATCAACACTCCGTTCTACCCCATTTGCCCGAGGCTCACTATTACGACCCCGACAACATGCGTACCGAACAACGAGAAGCTTTCTACGCTTGGTACCAGGCTCACGCCTCGGACCCTTTCGACTTTCAGGAAGAAATGCTAAAGTATTGTCGTTCCGACGTGGACATTTTACGGCGTTGCTGTGGAAAATTTCGAGAACTGTTCATGGAACACGGAGGGGTCGATCCTTTGAAAGAAGCTTGCACCATTGCCAAAGCGTGTTCCTTAGTGTATCGACAACGATTCATGCCTGAAAAGACCGTGGCTGTCATCAGTCCTCAAACGACCCACTTTGTCAAACGTCAATACTCGGTCAAAGCCCTACGTTGGTTACATTACTTGTGCGACAAGGAAGACAAATGGATTCAGCATGCCCGCAACGGAGGGGGCGAAAAGACCATCGGAACGTATTCGGTCGATGGCTGGGACTTAGAAAACTCCAAGATCGTGTACGAGTTTAACGGTTGCTTATTTCACGGATGTCCCGTCTGTTACCCTGACCGTGGCACTAAAAATCAGTTTTTGCAACGAACCATGGAAGACTTGTACCAGGACACTTGTCAGCGGCGCCTAAAGTTGGAACAGCAAGGATACCAAGTGGTGGAAATGTGGGAACACGAGTACGATCACCGTATGAAAACCGATCCCGAGTTTAAACGCCTCGTGGAAAGTTACCAGTTCGTGGACCCGCTGAACCCGAGGGATAGTTTGTACGGAGGAAGGACCAATGCCACCTGTTTGCTGTACCAAGCCGACGAAGAGAAAGGAGAAGAAATCAAATACTTGGACGTGTGTTCGCTGTATCCCTACGTGTGCAAATATTGTCGTTTTCCCGTAGGGCACCCACAATTGCTGACGGAACACATCGACCTGAAAAACATTCGACAATACGAAGGCTTGATCAAGTGCAAAGTTTTGCCTCCCACGAACCTCTACCATCCCGTCTTACCTCACCATTGTCAAGGCAAATTGATGTTTCCCTTGTGCCGTACTTGTGCCGAAACGTGCAACCAAGACCAACCTTGTCAGCACAGCCAGGAAGAACGGGCCTTGACGGGAACCTGGGTCAGCGTAGAATTGTTCAAAGCTATGGACATGGGATACCAACTGTTAGAAGTGTACGAAATTTGCCACTTTCCCAAGACACAACAATACCACAAGGGTGACCCTACTCAGAAAGGCATTTTCGCCGACTACGTGGATGCCTTTTTGAAACTGAAGCAAGAAGCCAGCGGCTATCCTTCCTGGTGTCACACTCCCGAAGACCAAATACAATTCAAAGAGAAATACTACGAACAAGAAGGCATCTCTTTAGACCACATCGAGAAAAACGAAGGCAGGAGATCGTTTGCCAAAGTGATGTTAAATTGCTTGTGGGGTAAAATGGCACAACGACCGTGTTTACCCAAGACGGAATATTTGACAGAACCTTCCCGCTACTTCCAGATGATTCACGACAAAACCAAATACATGAAACACGTGGACGTCGTTCGAGAGAATTTGATCTTGGTCAATTACGAAGAAGATCTGGACTTTGTACAAGACGACCCTTTTGGAAATGTCATCATTGCGGCTTACGTGACAGCCCATGCTCGCTTAAAATTGTACGAAGCTTTAGAACTGTTAGAAGAACGCGTCCTGTACTTTGACACGGACAGTTGCATTTACATCCATCACCCGATTCAACATCACCCTAACATCGAAGGAGACCGTTTAGGAGCCTGGACAGACGAGCATCCCGACGACAAGATTCTAAGTTTCGTCAGTGGCGGTCCCAAAAATTACGGCTACGAATACCGGGACAAACAAGGAGAAGTGCACACGACGTGCAAAGTGAAAGGACTGACTCTGAATTATCGTACCAGTCGAGTGGTCAACTTTGGGGTATTGAAAGAAGCCTTGCAATCGGGAGAGGATGGAAACTTTAAAGTGACCACCTATCAACCGAACAAGATTGCACGTTTACCTACTCACCACATCGTCAGTCGACCCTTGGAAAAAGTCTATCAAATTGTATACCAGAAGCGAGTGCGACTTCCCAATCATTTCACCTTACCGTATGGACACGTTGGTATAAAACATTGGTTGTAAGAGGATAGTTACGAGAAAGATGACTTCGCCACAGCAAGAATCGAGTGAGAAACCCGATGAGAACTCCAAGTTCAAACCCTACCATTTTCCAGTCTTCTTACCTGACTATTGTGATTGTGCCCGTCGATTGGACACGTTTCAGAAATGGCCTACGGATAGGGAAGGATTACCTTCTTCGCATGTTTTAGCTAGAACAGGATTTGTCTACTTGGGACCTGAGTCAGGATTGGGATACGAGGTACAGTGTTTCGCTTGCGGACTGAAGTTACGAATGGATCTATGTATCTATAAAGATTCAGCTATTCTGGAACATACTCGATGGTCTCCGCACTGCCCTTACCTTTCTATGGCCTTTCCACCCATTACACTACGGTACAATGTTGACGGTACCTTAGAGACGGTACCTTCCGAAACAAGACATAAAAAACGTAAAAAAGGAAAGATGTACAAGCTGGAGACTGCATTGCGACTAGTATAAAAAGGGGGCTATGGTCAAGATCGATAGTTCATTGTGACTACCAAGACCGAGCGAACAAGATGAATACTTTGAAAAAGACATCGTTCCAGTTTGGGGATTGTAAAAAAGTTGTATCTTCCTCTAGTGTGACTAATATTGGATGGATAAGACCCATGCATTGCGACGGAAAATGTCCGGAAGGAAACTGCGATTGTCCATGTGGTTACCATTGTAATTGCGTAACGGAGTTTGCAGACGAGTGCGATTGTGAGCCTTGCGATGGGACCGATGCTGTACCTTGTGACCTGAGCGATGCCGTAAAGCATCATGGGAACTTTAGTACCCCTACCCCTGTCATGGAAAGTGATGCTGTGCGTGTCAAACCTGTGGGATGCGAAAGCGATGCTGCTCGTCCTCTTGGACATTTTACTGGGTTTCGTTTTAAAGGGGAATGTCGACCTTCACGTTTACCTCCCTACGGATGTCATCCAGCCCTGAGCAAACTCCTACCCATTTCACTCAACCCTCATCGAAACGAACCTGTGAAAAACGAATATTCGTTTCCTGTGCGTTTGTCGGAATACTGCGACTTTGAAAATCGTCTTCAATCGTTCAAAGGAAAATGGCCAAAGTATCTGGGAGGACCGACCCCCGAAGAATTAGCCAGAGCCGGATTTTTCTACTTGGGCGAAGGAGATAAAGTCAAGTGCTTCAGTTGCGGTGTGTCACTTCACCACTGGGAACCGCAAGATTCGGCCTTCGTTGAACATGCTCGATGGTCACCGAATTGTCATTACTTACCCTTAGTGGGACCGAGACATTGAAGTAACTTTTTACCATAATCATCTGTTCATGGATACTTTACAAGAGAACATTCGTGCTTTGCCTGTGGAGTTGAGAGAACGCATTTACCGACAGCTGGTCAAAATACAAGTGAAACGTAAAGAACAATTGCATCCGATACGTCACCGGTGTTTGAACCACTGGTACCTGAAGGCTATACAAGGACTGATTCAATTGAAAGTGTTCCATTGGACAGACATTGATCAACGACCTTCTGGTTATAAAAAGGAATGGTTTGGTATGGACGATTGTAGTTACTACATTGTAAACGTACTGCATCGAATTCCAGAGGAAGAGTTAACGAATTACCAACATCTTGAACACAATGTCAACTTGGTGAAAGAGGAAACTTCTGAACGAATTGTAATGTGTAGATTAGTGACTCAACGATTTAAATTCGACACTGAAGTGAAACCATGTTTGTGCAAAGAGTACATTTCTTGTGTCAGACCAAAGAGGATTTAGTATGACCTATTCATGGATACTTTACAAGAGAACATTCGTGCTTTGCCTGTGGAGTTGAGAGAACGCATTTACCGAGAGCTGGTCAAAATACAAGTGAAACGTAAAGAACAATTGCATCCGATACGTCACCAGATCTTTAACCACTGGTACCTGAATGGTATAAGAGAACTGATTCGTCAGAAATTCTTTCAATGGTCAGACATTGTTCAACACTTTGAGGTCGCTAATGATCGACATGTTCATGATTATGGTTACTTCGAGATTCACCTAGTGCAATGCATTGAGGAAGACAAGTTAAAGGATTACCAACATATTTTACGTGGAATCTACTTAGAGGAAGAGGAAACACCTAAACGAACTCTGACGTTTCGGTTACAGTATGCAAGATTTAGATTCCCTACTGGAGAACGAAGATCTCTGGCTAGAAAGTACGTCTATTGCATCCGAAAAAAAGAGAATATAAAAACAGGCTGCCATGCCACGGTTTATGTCACATGTCATCCAACAGATTCCGTGGAAGGAACTCAATGACCATATTCAAACCGTGGATCATTACCATCGATTATTACAAGAACTGTATCCATTCAATTTTGGACGACAAGTGGTGTGTGTCTTAGTGACTTGTTTTCTGGGATTTCGTTTACCAGCCGATTCCTTGTGGACTCTTTACGATCAGTACTTACCACCTCCATGGCCTTAAATGGTCACGAAAAACTCCTTTTGTTCAAAGCCTTGCGTTTTCATCTGGATACTT
Organism: Sinohyriopsis cumingii; assembly: GCA_028554795.2. NCBI lineage: Eukaryota > Metazoa > Mollusca > Bivalvia > Unionida > Unionidae > Sinohyriopsis > Sinohyriopsis cumingii. The sequence goes on along the minus strand of CM068836.1, from coordinate 46,087,281 downwards.
CTCGACCTCAACAGGAAAAAAAGATTCGTCAACTTTTAGCGACCCAAGACGTGTATGACGATGTGTGTGTAGCTTGTGACTTACACCCTCATTGGACAGATGTTCGTGATTGGAAAAAGGGGGGTTTTGAGGTTTGGACCCAAGAAGTGGCCCAGTATGCACAAGAGTTGTTCAAGGAAAAAAGTTACTTTTCAACCCGTGTTAGTGACGGTGCCAGAAGAACCCGTCACCGAGAACAACCACTCGCTTCAGGACAGGACTGTCATGGACATGCCTGAAAGGTCATTCCGGGAGGACACTTGTGTGACAATACCTCATGTAGAGACTGTAAGAACATTACACACTGTCCCTAGGACATCTTGGTTAACCAAAACATGTTGTACAGACACTTGTTTATATTTCACTTTGATCGCTTTGCTGTGTTTTATATTCCTGTACATCACTATTTGGGTTGTATGTATTTTTGTCTTTCGTGTTCATATTTGAAAAAAACATTCAATAAACGTGTTCTGAAAAAGTATATAAACTCTTGTCTTGTTTGTTTTTTCGTGTCACAAGTGACATTTCTCATACCATGGCTACCTCTGCTGTCTCTACTCCCTCTTCCTCTACTGTCAAAGTCATCGACGAACACTTAGATCGTGCCAGTTGGGAGGCTTTGTATCTTCGCCATCCCTTTAACATGCTCATTGCTGGACCTAGCGGTTCAGGCAAAACCGAATTCGTCAAACGTTTGATCGAACATAAACATCATTTGATCGATCGGCCACCTCAACGGATCGTGTGGTGTTACAAAGAGTGGCAATCGGCGTACAGCCTCTTGCGTGAAAGTCAAGGCGATTCCATCGTGTTTGTGGAAGGCATTCCTAAAGAAGACGATGGCATCGTCTCTGACTCCCGTCTAACCCATTTGGTCATTTTCGACGACATGTTAGGAGAAGACGAAGAAGAAATTAAATTGTGGTTCACGCGCAAAGGGCATCACCGTAATGCCAGTGTCGTTTACATCACCCAAAATTTGTTTCAACAAAGTAAAGCCCATCGCACCATCAGTCTCAATGCGCATTACGTGGTCTTGTTTAAAAGCCCTCGAGATAAATCGCAAGTGCAAGTCTTAGCCAAACAGTTAGGAACGCCTTGGCTGACTCAGGCGTACGACGATGCCACTCAAACTCCACACGCCTATTTACTCGTCGATTTGAAACCTACGACCCCCGAGGATTTGAGATTTCGTACCCACTTGTTTCACCACTGGTGCCAAGACGGAGGGCCTGTCCTGTACACGTCTCCGTCCTCGACTTCATTTCACTCCCCATGAAAAAAATCTATAAAAACCTCAGACCCTTTTTCGTCTGTCTCACACAGTGTGAACATGACGTCCCTTCAGTCTCATCTTCCCGTCAAATTGATTCGTGCCTTGTATGGCATCAGTCGAGAAAAAGATCCACAAACACGAGCCCGTGTCTTAGAAGCTAGTCTCAAAGAAGTCTTACGATGGTTCACGGTGACGGCACGTCAATTACTCCAAGGAATCATTCAGATTCCTCATCAAACCCAACGCTTTTTCGATCGAAACAAAGTCGCTTTGGTCCAACTGGCCGATCCCCGCATCGACACTCAAACCAAAAAACAAATCATTTTGAAACCTGGAGGGAGCGGTACTCTAGGAGGGGTCATCATTCGCTCACTCTTAAGATGGGATCCTAATGCCCCCAAAGTTATCCCCAAGACAAAAGTCCAACGAAGCCCCAAGAAGAAAAAGAAAAAGACCAAGTCCCCAAGAAGAATAACTTCTCCAGTGGCAGGACCCTCCTCTTACCAGACACCACCACCATCACCCCGGAAAAAGAAAAGAAGCCCCAAGAAAAAGAAACAGAGAAAAAGTCCTCAAAAAAAGAAAAGTCCACAGAAGAAAACTAGTCGCAAGAGAGGCACTTCGGCCAGGACGCAACCTTACACTCGCAAACCACGACCTGCCACAACGTCTCCGGCAGCCTCACGTTTGTCCACTTCTCCGTTGATGTCACCAGGAACTGAAGAGTACTTGGAGACGTTGATCACACCAAGAACTTCTCCGTTGATGACCCCCAAAAGAGCTTCCCCAGTGGCAGGACCTTCCAATTTAGCAGCAGTGGCTGCTGCTCACAAAGTACCTTCTCCCAAAATCAAAGTTCAAGAAAGATCGGGCATGTTACAAAGTTTACTGGATTTGTCCAAGCAAGAACTGGCTCGATTTAGTCCGTTACGTACCCCTGCACGACGTGTCATGCCTGTCCTCAAACTGATAAAACGTAAAGACAATCAGTGGCGACGCGTTCCAGTATAAAAAAGGCCTGTGACCGAGTAGGGTATCAGTGTTTTTAGGTGCTCCTAAAGACTCAAAGATGTCACCCTCCAGAAAACCCCAAGGAAAGAAAAGGAAAGGACTACCACCACGTTTAGCCAAACATGGGGACCTGTTATCTGTCCTGTCCAAAGCTTCTCCACCCCTACGAAAAAAACTCATTCAAACGGCCTCCAAAGAGGTCATCGATACCGTGTGCGAATGTTGTTTGAACGTTTTGAAAGGCACGATCCCTTTGTCCAAACACCAGAAACAATGCTTAGGCAAACATCGTCACGTTCTTCGGAAAATGGTTCAAAAGAAAATTCCCATTCGTCAAAAAAAGAAGATGTTGGTCCAACGTGGAGGCATTTTACCTCTCTTGTTAGGCCCCATACTGAAAGGAGTCTTGGGAACCATGTTGGGAGGACTGATGGGAGCAAGATAAAAAGGCCTTCGGAAGTCCCAAGATCTCAGAATTCACCCCTGACAACCCCATGGAAGGACGAAAACTAGCTTTAGTGCCTTACAAACGATGGATGGAATACCATCGGTGGCAAGAACAACGCACCCCGCATTTACCTCCCAATCCCAATTTGAGCGAGATGTCCCAGTTACAACACGAATTGCAGTCCTTGATGGATCGCCAAGATTTGTCCGAAACAGAAAAATCGCAAAAGTACGGTCAACTCTTGCAACGACTGCAACTCTTTCACCAGAAAGCTTTAGACGAAACAGCTCTACCCACTTTGAAAGATTTTAAGACCTTGATGAAAAGTCCAGCACCATCACCAGTACCAGTACCAGTACCAGTACCAGTACCAGTGGTCAAGACAGAAAAAGGAAAAGAAGAAGAAGAAGAAGGATTTCAAACTCCACCCGAAAAAGTACGCAAGTTAACAACACCACCTACCTCCAGAATTGGATGGATTAAAAAGATGATGGCCACCCCTTCTTCCTCACAAGAGAAAAAGAAAGTGAAGACAGAAGTGAAAACAGAAGTGAAACAAGAACCGATATCCCCCGCTCAGACATCCTCCTCCTCTTCGACACCTATTGCTGGCCGCACACGCAAAGCCTTGCAATCCAAGAAAATACCCCAAGAGAAAAAGAGTAGCCTCTTCCAAGAGTGGGTGCCTTATTAAGACACCAATCCACACAAAAAATGGAAAAAGTCTTAGCTAGCATTTACTACGATCCCTCCCATCCTGCAGGTTACGCAGGAGTTCAAAAATTGTATCGTGCTGCCAAAACCCGACTGAAAAGTCTCCGTTTACCTCAAGTGCAACGATGGTTACAAGAACAAACTACCTACACTTTACACAAACCCATTCGACGCAAGTTTGCCAGAAGTCGCACCCGAGTGGAAGGTATCGATCATCAATGGCAAGCCGATTTAGCCGATGTCTCTCATTTGGCCAGCTACAATCGTGGTTACAAATATTTGTTTTGTGTCATCGACGTCTTTTCCAAATTTGCCTGGGTCGTGCCTTTGACTTCCAAATCGAGCAGCGAGTTAGTGCGAGCCCTGCAACGGGTGTTGAAACAAAGCGGTCGTCACCCTCTTCGATGGCAAACGGACAAAGGCACCGAATTTCTGAACCAAGCTTTCCAAAAAGAATTAAAGAAACGTGACATTCATTTTTTTACCACCGAGAATCCCGAAACCAAAGCCAGCATCGTGGAGCGTTTTCAACGCACTTTGAAAGAACGCATGTGGAAATATTTTACGCATCACCACACTCTGAAGTACATCGACATCTTACCGCACCTGGTGCAAGCGTACAACCAATCTTACCATCGAAGCATCGGACGTGCCCCGCAAGACGTGACTCCCGACAACGAAGTGCTGGTGTTCGAGCGCCTGTTCGGTACGTCCCCGACGAGGGCTGTCCCTAAGAAAAGTGGAGAGTTGGCCGTAGGAGATTGGGTGCGCATTGGCAAAACCAAACGCACTTTCGACAAAGGTTACTTACCTAACTGGACGACCGAATTGTTTCGCGTCACTGGACGAGTGCATGGCCGTCATCCTGCCGTCTATAAATTGGAAGACATGAACGGAGAAGTACTCAAAGGAACGTTTTATTTGCCCGAGTTACAACGTGTCACCAAAAAAGAAGACGACGTGTACGACATCGAAAGCATTCTCGAACGCAGAACCCGTAAAGTGGGCAAACGACGTGTCAAAGAAGTCAAAGTACGTTGGAAAGGATATCCACCCAGTTTCGATTCTTGGATCGACGCTTCGCAAGTCATCGACTATAAAAAGAAAAAGTGACCATCATGCCCTTTCACACATCAGACGCAGCTACGTCGACCAGTCCTTCTTCCCCTAGTTCTTCTGTGCAAGATTTACAAAAACAACCCTTGTGGGTGTGGTGTGGAGAACGTGTGCCTAAAACGCAAATCGTCTTTTTCTGCCAAATCTTCGTGGTGTATTGTGTCATCGGGGCAGCCATCGCCAATTTGAGTTTGCAACAAGGAGACAAACAATTGTGGACCATTTTATTGAGCAGTTGCATCGGTTACCTGCTTCCCAATCCCTCCCTGAAATTCTCCTCGAACGGGAACGTTGTGTCCAGTGCCAGTGTCAGTCACCACTCCAATAACAACCACAACCAGAACCCCATTTTGGGCGGAGACACGCCTCTGACATCCACTAACCCCTCGGACAGTCACAGAACTCTGGAATTATGAGTCACCAAAACCAATTTTACTTAACCTTACCCAGTGACAGTTCCATGGAGGTGTTTCCCAACAACACGTTGTGCTGTTACACGGCCAAATTACCTCAAGCCATCCCCTTAGATCACGAAGCCCATTGGGAAGTGGCTTTAGTGGAAATGATTCACCCGACCCAAGTTCACAATGTCATTCCCAATCAAAATAAATTCGATGTGGAAGTTCATGACGAGCCATTGCAAGAGTACTTGGATAAGAATGTCAAATATGACAATAAAACCTATAATGAGAAAACTAAAACGTGGACCTACCACTTTGTGATTCTCCCAGGCTATTATTTCAGTGGTCATCATTTGGTCAGCGCCATAGCCTCCAGGTTTAATGGCGTGTTTGGGAAAGCTTTTGACATTGTCAAGAACAAAAGTGTCACCCTGGAGTACCACAAAGTAGCTCGTCGCTTCTTGATGAAATTTGAGCGAAGTAAAATCGTGTCCATTGAATTTTGTCCTGAATTGTTTGACATGTTGGGCGGTAACATGGAGCTGAGGAAGAAATTAGAACAAAAAACACCACCCGAATTACCCATCATTTACGACAACGTGACTTTTGGCCAGTATTTTAATAGCCCGGTAGAACTGAACCAAGGACTGAATTTGATCTTTGTGTATTCCGATGTGGTGGAATACAACGTGGTGGGACACACCTCCGTGCCGTTACTGCGTGTCATTCCTTTCAAAGTGGATTCTGCCACGAACGCTGACGAGGAAGGTGGAAACACTTACCACGTCCACCGCGAATTTGTCCATCCTCACTATTTGCCTGTCAGCAAGTCGTATTTGGACACGGTCAACATTACTATAAAAGGAGATTTGGGACAAAATATTCCATTCACCAAAGGAAAAGTCACGGTGAAACTCCATTTTCGAAAACGGTTCTCTCACGACTCGTAAGTAAGTAAGTCATGTATCCAGTGTACCAAGGGGTGGCTCGACAGCGAGGACACGGTTTAGGAGACATGTTAAAATCGGCCTTTCGTTCGGTGGCCCCAGTGTTGAAACCGATGGTGACACGCGGATTGCACGCCTTGAAAGATGCAGCACTGACACAAGGCAAAGAATTTCTCCAAAATGTCATCATCGACAAACAAAACCCTAAAGAAGCCTTCATGAGGGCTGGCAAAAATGTCTTGCTGCAAACGGGCAAAGACATTTTGGGCCGACGAGACACACCTATAAATGCCCTGCACGCTACCGAGTCAAGCATTCAGCAAGGACAAGGCAGAAAGAGACGACGAAGAAGAAAACACCCTTTCACCAGACTTCAAGCGAGAAAGGCCAAGAAAAGAAGAACCGTTCGAGACTTAGACGTTTTCGATTATTGAAACACAGCAACAACAAAAAAATGATGCACCGAGAGTCTTGCGCTTGTTCCAAGACGGAACTGGATCTGTTTGCCATGCCCCCCACCATGATGACGATGCAAGAATCCCAGTGGGTGGAATTTCATCCCGTCTCCTCATTGACCGATTCCACTCCCATCGAGTTTGAAATCAAAGGACAGCCCGAAGATTACATCGATCTGAATAGCAGTTACTTGTACCTGAAAGTCAAAGTTGAAGATAAGACAGGAGGTGATATAGACACTGAAGCAGTAGCTCCCGTCAACAATTTCATGCATTCCTTGTTCAGTGGAGTGGACTTGTACTTGAACAACAAACTGGTCAGCAGCAGCATGGATACTTACCCTTATCGGGCCTACCTGGAAAATCTCTTGACGTACGGAATAGATGCCAAGAACACTCATCTCAATGCCTGTGTGGTATGGGAAGCTGACGATGAAGATCAGTTTGAATTACTTGAAATTGATACAACCAAAGAACACAATGGGGGATTTGTAGAACGAAGAGACAGAATCAAAGGAGTCAACAAAAGTTTAGAACTGATGGATCGTTTGCATTTGGACATGTGGCTGCAAGAGAAATATTTGCTGAACGGAGTGAATGTTCGCCTGAGACTGAATCGGAGCAGTACCGCTTTCCATTTGATGGCTGATAGTGACGGTTACAAAACCAAAATCCAAGAAGCCAGACTCTACGTGCGACGTGTGGAAGTGCTACCTAAAGTAGGTAACGACATCAGTCAGACGTTGAGCAGAACGACCGCCAAGTATCCCATCCGACGCGTGGAAGTGAAAACGTTCACCATTTCTGCTGGACTGCAATCCATAACCGAAGATCATCTGTTTCAAGGACAGTTACCCAAACGTTTGATCGTTGGTATCGTCGAGAATACAGCCTTCAACGGAGATGCCGAAAAAAATCCTTTCAACTTTCAACACTTTTTAGTGAAGAAAATCGAAGTCAGTCGTGATGGCAAGACCTTGTGTACCCGACCTTTTGAACCTGACTTTGCCAAGAAGAATTACTTGAGATCGTACTTGTCCTTGTACGAAGCCACCGGCCAGTTAGGAACCAACACCACTCACGGCATTACGTATGACGATTATGCAGGAGGCTATGCTTTGTGGGCTTTCGATTTTACTCCAGACCAAGGCAGCGACGAGGGACATTTCCACCCTATAAAATCCGGCCAGATTCGTGTGGAACTTCAGTTTGCAAAGCCACTGGACAAGACAGTGAACGTCATCCTGTATGCAGAATTCGATAATACCATAGAAATCAACAGTTTGAGAGAAGTCATTCTAGATTATTAGAAAGCCATGGAAGACTGTTGTCCCTCTTTACCTAGTGGAGAAACTTTGGAGATGGAATGTAAGGAGACCGTGGAAGGAGAAGAATCTCAAGACAAAGACGAAGAAGATATCATGATGAAGTCGAGATGGCCAGAACAAGAAGCCCATTTAGTCTGCTGTTTTGCCAAACACTTGGTCGACAAAATGACGGAATTGATCAAGAAAAATTGCTATGGATGTCAAAACGATCATCCCAGTCAAATTCAACACGATAAATGCCTGATGTTGAGTCAAGAAGAAAAATTGGACGAGTATCTGGACGAAGCTTGGAGCCTCATCTCGAACAAAGACGTGTTGCACCAGTGGTATAAAGACTTGCGTGAACATTCTTGTCCAGCATTAACCACTCAAGAGATCCATCGTATCGAAGCTCTCCTGAATCAGAGTGAGGAAACAGAACGAATAACCGTTTATTCGTCAGACATTTTCAAGCAAAAAGTCAGGATCGAATTGACGACGTATTATTACCTGTGAAGAAGAAGAAAACAAACACAAAACAATGGATACCTGGGAACTTTATTACCTTTTGAACCACAGTTCGTATACGTCTTCTTGGAATCCCGTCGTCTGTGCTAAAGATGAACTCCCTCATCGCAAACCTAAAGACCATCAAGCTTACGTGATCAACACGGACGATAGTCATCTCCCAGGAACCCACTGGGTAGCCGTCTACTTTCCTCAAGAAGGCTGTGTGGAATATTTCGATTCGTACGGATTGCCCCCTTTGGAAGACGATATCATCGACTTTATGAGAAGAAATGCTCAAACCACCCGATTCAATAACGTGAAATTACAAGGCACAGATTCCTTGGTGTGTGGACAATATTGTGTGTATTTTCTGCATCATCGCAGCCTGGGCTATTCCTTAGAACATTTAGTGACTCATTTCGATCCTCGTTCTTCTGCTAGAAACGATGTGAAAGTAGATCGATGGTTTTGTGACCATTATGCTTATCTTTTGTCTCAAGCTAGGAAACGTAGTGTCCATCAATGGCCTAATGATTTCCAACAGTGGAAATCACAATTTCATTCACAACGTTGTCAGCCTTGTTTAAAGTAGATTGTATTTGAAGAAAAAAATGTTTGTAATTTGAAAAAAAAATTGTTTGATGTTATAATGTTGGATTATTGTTAGAGTTGTTGTTAGTTAGTGTTAAGTGATTTTTGAATAAAAAATGTTGTGTTTAGAAAAAATGCCTTTGTCTTTTGTTTAGCTATAAGAATGTTGGATTGATGCTCTTTCATTTCTTACTATCCCTCTCATGAACGTTGCGGCTCGAAAACCGTGTGGGGGATGTTTTCCTTCACGTCCGCGCTTTCACTTTAAGAACCGGGTTGTTCCCAGTCTAGCCATCCATTGTCGACTCATCCTCCTAAGAAGATGTGCTCCAAACTAGCTAAGCTCAACGAAGCCTACGTGAATTTGCATAGGGTCAGACACAGTCTGATACCGAAACCAGAAGAAATAGAGAATGTGAGAATGTTAAAAATCACTGAAGACCTGATAGAAGAGCTCTTCAGAGAAGAAATGAACAAGGAGAAAGAAGAATGGACAGAGAAGTACAGACTTCAGAGACAGCAGCAACAGCAGCAACAACAGCAACAGCAGCAGCAACAGCAGCAACCTGAAGCTGACAGAGGCTTTGTCGATTGTCGTATCGACACCAAAGAATTCTTCTTCTCTTTCCGAAGAAGCAGACCTATTGCCAGAAAGTCTATCCTCAGAGGACATCGCATTCTTAGAAACTAAAAAAGAATGCCATAGCAAAACAAAAAAACAGCCCTTTTCAGGGCTACCCAATACTCTAGAAAAGAAATAACTATTAATTTGCCAATGTGAGTAGTGTGAAAATAAACACTAACTCTTACTTAAAATTTTTGAGGGTATGTGTTAGTGTGATTGTGTTTGTAAGTGATAAAGTAGGTTGGTGTGGATAGTAGATTAAAATGATGTTTGTTTTTTGGGCTGTTTGAGGTGTATATTTGGGGTTAGATTGGATTGCTTTGCGTATGTGGATAGTCTATTGAAGTGATGGGTAGCATAAAAAAGTGAGCGAGTGTTTCTTTTAGGTCCGCGCGTTGTTGTTTTTTTGGTCATGATCTAGGTAAGATGAATTTTATGTTTTTAGGGGGATGTTTTCCTTCACGTACGCGCTTTCACTATAAATTGAAACTCGTTCGGCAGTCGAGCTACCCTTGTTGATTGATCAACGCCAAAAATGAACACGAGACTTGAGAAACTGTTGGAGCTTCATGTGCATCTGGAATATGCCAGGCGCATATTAAATGAACTGGCCGCGGAAGCCATTGTCGAGGAGGGAAGGATAAGAGAGGAGGAAAGAAGAAACAAAGAAGAAGAAAGAAGATATAAAGAGGAAAGAAGAAACAAAGAAGAGGAGGAGGAAAAGGAGAGAAGAAATTTCAAAATCCCAGAGAGTGAAAATTGGGATTCTGAAGCAACATATCCTGCCTCTGCTCTCTCCCCTCAAAAGGTAAAAAGTAACTGGGGGATAAGATGTGTATGTGGCGCCAGGCCTGGAAGGTGCCACCATTAACCAGGTGCCCATGAAGTTCCAAACAAAACAGCCCTTTTCAGGGCTACCCAATACTCTAGAAAAGAAATAACTATTAATTTGCCAATGTATGTAGGTAGAGTAGTGTGAAAATAAACACTAACTCTTTATTAATAGTGGAAGTGTATGTGTTTGTGTGTTTGTAAGAGCTCAGGTATGTTGGTGTGAATAGTAGTTTATGGGTTTCTTAGCAAATGTGGAGAGTATAGTTAGGGTTATATTATATGAAATGAGAAAAGTGGGATGTTTTCCTTCACGTACGCGCGATGTTCGGTCATCATCTAGGTAAGATCCATTTTATGTTTTAGGGGATGTTTTCCTTCACGTTCGCGCTTTTCGTATAAGAACCCACAGTATTCGTCGTTCAAACCATTCTGCAAAGAATACAAAGAAGATGGCGTCAAACCAAATGGACAAATTACAAACCTTGCAAGACGTTTTAGACAACTTAGGAATAATGGAACAGATGCTATTAAGACTGGTTGAAGACCATTATTCCTATAGTCCCCATCGTGTAAAGATGGAAATTAACAATTTAAGGAAAGCAAAGGACAAGATTAGTGGTGTAATGAAAGAGATCAAGGAGGAGAAGGAGGATGAAGAGGAAAAGATAAGAATAAGAACATGGAACGAAAAAATTGAAAAAGAAGAGGAAAATGAGAAGAGGAAGAAAGAAGAAGAGGAGGAAGAGAAGAAAGAAGAGAAGGAGAAAAAAAAGAAGAGAAAGAGTGTTGGAGATAAAATAAGAAGTTGGTGGAGGAAAAGAAGAAATTAGAAGCAGAAGAAGAAGAAGAAAACCCAAAGGCCCTTTTCAGGGCCCCCATATTTCTCGAAAAGAGATAGTCTTTGAATTGCCTACCCCTTTTTTAAATTTAAATTTAAATTTAAATTTTAAAAAAACTTTTTTAAAAAAAAAAAATCCCATGTTAAATTCCCCTTGTACGTATAGTATCCCACGATTTATTCCCATGTTAAATTCCCTTGTACGTAAAGTGTCCCACGATTTTTCTCCATGTTAATTCCCCTTGTACGTAAAGTGTCCCACGATTTTTCTCCATGTTAAATTTCCATTGTACGTAAAGTGTCCCAAGGGTGTTTTTAATGCTAATTCCCATTGTACGTAAAGTGTCCCCCTTCACTACTAATCTTTCTTCCTTTCTGAAGTTGCCTTCTGTAGGAATATGTTAACAATAGACATGTTGGATTCTTATTTTTGTCACCTTCCATATTATTTTATATTTTCCCCTGAACGCATATATGATTTTATTTCCTCCAAACTAATGTATAGCATATTTTAGCTTCTCTTTACATTTAATTTCAGATTACAATTATGTTGTTGTTACAGTAGTACAGTTTGAACAGTTCAGAGTTAATTGCGAATGAAATAGCAAAATTATACATGAGTAGTACAAGGTCTTCAAAGATGCGTCAAAATCAGACCAACTGAAACCTGAGTTTAATAAAGGTAATGGTTACTACAAAAATTTTCACGAAGGATTACACAAAAAATGGGAGATTACAAAATAAGAATTACTTTAAAAATGGAGAAAAAAGCGACAGAACACTGGAATGAATCCATGAATTGATATTTGTAACAAAGATGCAACAATGATAAAAAGATCAGAATTACTGGTATGACAAGAGTTAGAAGTGTCAATATATTTTAACAGGATATGACGTCAGGTACAACGTTAAAAATATTTGATCTTCGGTATATGGACATCGACCGAAGATGACTAGATTTCTAAAGCAAAAAGGCGATGAATATTTAGATACTGGTCATGTATTTCATGTTTTTCATTTGACGTTATTGATCCTGCAAAGCATATAAATGTTTTCACCGGTGAAACGCAAGATATATGATAGCTATTAGAAACATATCAAGAAATGATACAATGTCTACTGGAGAAAAGATTAGACCTCAAAAGAAAAGCTGAAGCTTTCAAATCGACCAATGTTTTCATTGATGAGATTCTGCATCACGTGTTTAAGTCTGTGGTGTATCTTCTTTTCTTTCTCCAAAAGACTTAGTTACGTAATAGATAAGCGTTCGTGTAAAAAACAGCATTTGCAGTTTTAGCCAAAGAGAACATTGTATCCAATGCACAATTATTTTCTATACTTTGTGTCTCTCTATCCAATGCACAATTATTTTCTATACTTTGTGTCTCTCTCTCTCTCTTGGTATCATAATTAAGAAGTCAGCGCTTATGTCACGTGTTTAGACTCGAATAAACACTAACACAAGAAAGAGTGAAAACAACAAGCTTTGAATGAAAAAATACAATAATTTATTTCCTTGGAAAAATTCTGTAAAAGTGAACAAATATGAACTTACGGTTTTTATAGAATCAAATCCAAAAATAATCTAAGAATAATCCATGAATAACATTTTTGTAGTCTTATAAAAAAATGTTCTACTGATTTCAAGTTCGAATCCCGACAAAGAATCCAAGATGGAAGAAGATGACGTATGGTGAAATATGTAGTGTTGAATTCTGCAGTTCCTTGTAGAAACAAGAATTATCACTCCGGTTTCTGATAGCTGAATAAACGTTTATAATTAAAAAACTGTCCTTGTTCAACAATTTTTCATAAGCACACGTATGTTCCAGAAAAATAACAGGATTAATCCTTCTGAATCCAAGTAATTTGAAATAACTCCAAAACAAGTAATCTGAAATAACTCCAAACAGTTCAACGTATCAGTTCCAGTTTAACAGCCCAGCTTCTACTGAGAATAATTCTCTAAAACATAGGTTATATGTCTTCTAAACGTAAGCAATGGGTCACGTGATCATGTTCTGGAAGCATATAGAAAATAAGTACTTGTTAAAGGTCACGTACACCCAGTGTGACCCTGACGAAAGCCAATCATTTTACTCTCTGAAATGACTTCGACAACAATCAATCATTTTAAAATAATGATATAACTTGTTTACGCGGTTACCACAAATTTTGAAACAAGGACAGGATTTAGATCAACAACTGGTGTTTATAAAACAAACGGTCAAGGTCAAACTATTTTCTGAAAAAGTATCATCTTTAGAGAATACATTTACATTACAATAGCATGTAATACATTTTTTTTACAACTGACAAACAATTAAATTGAAATAAATATATATTAAATCAGTTATAATTAAATCAAATATACATAACATGCATTCAGTGCTGATGAAGGTTATCTCAATGTGGATGGTACAATCCAGTAAAGTATATCATACCTTTTGATGATGTGTAATCATTCAATTGTGTCCGTGGCTATTTAAGCTGATCAGTTTAGTTACAGCTGGAATAACTATATATGTCAGTAACTTGGATATTTCAGTTTATCGTATGCTTGTAGGCACAGTGCTGATATTGACTGTATTTTTCTTCAAAAACTTTCCATTTGTTTTGTGGGGTTTTTCTTCACTCATTTGCATAAGACACATTTAATATTTTCATTTACAAGCCAGACTAAATTTAAAAGAACCCAAGTAGAACAAACATTATCAAAATAACTGATGAATACTTGTACTTCCTCTCTAATTGCATACTTGTCCGGTAAATCAATCACACAAATATGTGTTGATTCTGATAGAAGATATGGGTATGATGTCACCTGATCATTAAAATGTGCAATTATTGCAAATCTTTCCGGAACACATCTGCAGACGCTTGAGACACTGTTATTTGTTAACTGCCATATCTAGCGCGAAATTCAAAATGGCCTTAGGACAAAGGGTTATTCTACATGGATTTACAAGCTGCGAAAGATTTGACGTGCTCTGGAAATATAACGTACATCTCTCTATAAGAACATTCAGCCGACGGTAGCTCAACAGCTGCGAGAAATACCAGTAAGTGTATTATATTTACACCGATGTGTGCGGACAAAATTCGCGGCAGATTTTTGCAAATTATAATAAATATGGGATATCAGCCCCTAAGCTACTGGTCAATATCATCATTGGTGTGGGACTGATTTATCGGCTTTTTTTCTGGCATACTTGTACATTGTCAATGGCAAAACTATTATAATAAAGTAGTTCCTTAATAGAAAAAAAGTTGGTTCATACTCATCATCCATCTCATCACTGTTGCGATATGATTTCTTTCCTTCTGTCTGATTCACTCTTCTAGTAACTTTTGCAAAGCTGGTGACATTTTTTTTCTCAGCCGAATTTTGTCTAAGTTCTCGCTAGGTTCATGCACAAAACTAACTATCTATATAAACTGATACATACGTAATAAAAAAAAGATTCCTGTTTACGTTTGAATCTCCCACCTTATGGTTTTTAATATTTTCTGTTTAGGTTAGAGAGTGGAGAAATATCACATACATCTTCCACAATGGCAAGCTCGAGGGGCGCTCACCTGACCAAAAGGGAGAGATAATCGTTAAAGGTAAGTTTCCATTATTATTATTATTATTATTACTATTATTATTATTATTATTATTATTATTACAGAGCATGTGTAAAAATATTTGAAATCTAATATGAATTGCATGAGAACGATTTGCAATGCATCTTAAACTAGAAACGAGAAATGGGTGCTCTCGCGCCAATATTATACTATTGAAGAATCTTGGTTCAAAATACCTGTACAATGATATAATTGAAAGAGGGAATATAACTCAATCAAATGTGAATATTTACCTACCTTGGATCTTCTTGATGCTGATGATACCCATTCCGAATATGGTTGCAGTGGCGTCACTAGGGTCAGTGTTACCCAGTGCTGTAACTCATGGTGTCACCCCCATGGACATTCTTTCCGTAACAGACCATACAGAATCCTATGTAATGTCATTTTGATGAAACTCCCTCTGATTCGGTCAGCATCACCCCCACCCCACCCCGTGAGACCACTGTCTAGTTGGATTCCATTCAGTACAGTCTTTCAAAACTTGTCTAACACAAAGAAGATTAATAATGTGACGATCAGCTTCTTAGTCAGAGAAAAGCCTTAACTTATATTTCCAAAGGAAACAAATTAGTTGTGAAATCTAACTTGACCTAGATGATCCTAATACTGAGCCGTACAAGTTCTTTTTCGTGATTTCATGAAGTCATTAATTAGCTACTAAAACATAATTTCATTCGTGAACTTGGAACGAAACAACCAGTATTTTGCGACTGCAGATAAGATCGACGAACATATTCAACATGACCCCCCCCCCACAAGAGGAACGTAATAATGGAGGATTAATTTTACTACTTTAATTATACAAACTTGCAACTTTCTACAATTTATTAAAAAAATTAGAATACCTATGTATATGGCGGATTTAAATATATGCATTCTGTAGATTCGCTGGAAAGACTAATAATTGTGAATTAAGCTCTCCGTCTTTGCACTGCATGGACCCCTTCGTGTTTTGTCACATGATAGTAGATAGCTTTTATACGAGATAAAATGTGCATCTTTGCTGTCGAAAAGACACGACTGATGGCAATTGGATCATGATGTTTGAAATTCAGAAATTCGGCATAGATAAGCTTTCGATCAGAATATGAGGCATAACAAATAATCAATAGTTACATATATAACCAATCAACTTCACTCCTACTTGAGATGGTACGACGACAAGCAGGAATTATGCGTACCTGACCTTTCAAGTGCTATTCTTTTGTCACGTGTACCTTTTCGCGATTGATGATGTTACGTTTAGGCTTTTACAAAACGCAAAAAGAAAAGAGTGAAGACACCAAGCTTTGTAAAATTAAACAAATAATTTATTTCCCTAGAAAAAAAAAGGTCAAAATGAAGAAAAGAACTTGCGGTTTTACGAATCAAATCCAAAAATTATCCAAGAATAATCCAAGAATAAAAAAATAGAAGTCCTAGTAATAAAAAGTCTTAATGAAACTGAGTTCGAATCCCGATGAAATCCAAAATGGAAGGCGATGACGTGTGATGTGGTTAGGTCGTATTGATGTGTCAACAGTTCTTTGTTGAATCTTAGAAAATAATATACCAGTGTTTGAATTCTTTGTAAGTTTCGATAACTGTCCTTGTCCATGAACAAATCTGAGCACAAGTAATTCCGTGGAAACGTAATCTCTTGGAATCCAAATAATCTGAAGAAAGCGAAAACAAATTAGCCAAAAATGCTGGTCACAAAATAAACACTTTAACTTCTCAAGTGTTATGACAAGAATAACTATTATTTCTCAATATATCAATATTAAGTCTTAGTAAGACACAAAATAGATGCCCGGATGTGGGCCAGTCCACTGGGAAAACCTAATTGATACATGCTATTTGTCACGTATTCCAAGTATGGCCTCGATTTCTCTTTATGAATCTTACTTTGAGAAAGAATTTTTAAAAAATAAAAAAAAATATATTGTTTACATCAACATTTACTGATTCTGAATCAAGGTCAGGAACTTGGTCAGCCTTAGATATAAAGTTTCTATTATTAGTGTTTACGAATAACAGTCAGGTCAAACTAAACTGAATTTCTGGAAAATGTTAAACCCAGTAAATAAAATTACATTACAATAGCATGTAATGGAATTTTTTAAAATAAGTTAAAACTAACAAACAAACAATTAAATTAAATCAAATCTAAATTAAATCAAATATACATAACAATGATTAAATTAACATTTGAGTCTTACTCACCAGCCCATAAGGAAAGAAATCCTACGGTATGGCCCTGCATTTTGTCGCTCGTGCGTCGTATACCATAGTGTCACCCGTCGTCCTTCATGCGTCCGGCAACAATTTAGTGTTACCAGCATGGAACCCATGTTTCTGATCCGATTTTGATTCAAGTTAGAATATGAACTTATGTTACTATAACGGTCTTGCTCAAGTTCGATAATGAGCGGGATCAGATATAATATGGTAAACTAACTGGCTGAGCGTCTTTCCAATCTTCGACTAGTTCGATAATGAATGAACTGTCTTTTTTTACCATTCTGGAAACTACATTTCTGGTCCGACAGTAATCAAACTTAAACTCTAATTTCATACTATAAAGATCTCAGATAAATTCGATAATGAGCGAGACCCATGCGTATTAATTACGCGATCTTCTGTGGCTTCGACCTTTTCAGATCACTGACATTTCACCACTATTCGCGTGGGTTCGAGTCTCGGGCTCAACCATCGTGGTTTAGTGAGCTTCCCGTGGGTCGTTGGTTCTTCCCAGGCTTTTCCAGGTTTTCCCTCCATCATATATACTGGCCGCCACGCGCTGTAAAATGGGTTAAGCCAAACATAGCAACAAAAACAAGCTGTCTTATTGGCTACCACTCTGGAAGCTATATATCTTGCTTGATTTTTATATGACTTAGAATACATGCCTATATCATACATTGGATGTGCTGATAATAACAGAAAAAGATGATAGCTTCTTACAACTTGTATTTTAACATTTATTGGATGATCGAGTTTTTTAAGCGTTTAAGTGTGAATAAGGATTTAAAATTGAAATCTCTTGGTGACTAACAAAACCACTGCCTGAATGAAGATACTTTAATTTGGTGCGATATTTATTAAAAGATTGGAATATCCGTATAGAGAATTAAAACCTACACCTAACACATGCATGCAGTGCACGGGAAAAAGCCCATGATACGAGCTTAATAAGTAATGCAGATCTAGATATACACACTGAGACATCACTGGATATAAAGAGAATCACACAAAGAAGAAACTCTACAGCGAATTATATTAAACATGATCCAGGTACAGTAATGACATTAGATACCATCTCAGGTACTGACGATCTTTTATTATAGGATTAATGCTACTAGAAGTCTGTGTAATGAAATGTTGTGTCAGTCTGGTATGTTTACCATGATATCTACTCTTATTTGCGATAAGTTATGTATTTACGATAAGTTGCCATCCTGGCCAAGAAAACCTAGCGAAGCTTTAAAGAGAATTGTAACAAATATAAACATTAACACCAATTACAAGGACAATAAGTGCATATTCTCATGCTCTACCGGCTCATTACAAGCTGGCAAAATTACGAAATTCAGCCTGTGTAGATGTAACGTTGTGTCAGGATGAGTAGAATTCAAAGCATAAGTATCAGCCAACTTACTCAAGTTGTGCCTAACAAATCCTCTTTCTCTCAATCATTCGAGTATTCAAGTGTTTTCTCTGGTATACTTCAATCCTTTTGTCTTCCTCTGCCAGTCTTCCAAACTTTATCATGCCTAATTTTGTTGTCCTCAGCCACATTATAATTTGAATAAATAATTTGTTCAATATTTTCATTGCAATTAAATGCATATTTGCCATGCATATTATCAATTGGAATGCTAAAATATATTTCTGTATCAGGGAGAGTGTCGTCTGTAATATACCTCATGTAATGTACTTATTCTAGTATTAGTTAACCCGTTGGTTCCTTCTTCGATCAGAGGTGTTGCTTCCACGTTCAAATTCCGAAACCGATCTTTACAGTGTGAAAGGCTCACGTACGTGACATCAAGAAGAGAACATTGCCTTTATAATTGGATGTAAAGACGAAAGAGGAGCTGAACATATAAGATGTAAAATAAAACAAGGAAGAGCATCAAACTGTGTCACTTTTAAATAGAATGGCTTATGTAAAATCATAGCCTTTTCCAAGGCACAATAAATGGCGGCGGCATAAGATAGTATTGGAGGAACAATAGCTAACGGTTTAGCTTGAAGAAACTACCTGTTCAATTTATTTGACCCATATGGAGCTGATAAAGAAATATTAAACATTACATGGTCATGGGAGATTTGCAGATAGAAATTCATGAGTTCAGTGAAAACATAAATTAGCGGATTATGGAACTCAAAGAGCATTACCTACTAAACATGGATTATGATTTTAATGTATATGCATCTATTCATAGCGTCATAAGCATCCCGATGCTTCCACTGATATCTACTTACCACGATTAACACGATGAACCTACTGAGGTCAACTTTTGCATAGAAATAGACGATAGTTCATCCTTAAAAGGGCAGGAACGTTCTTAGTCTTCTGGAGATACCAAATATGGTATTCTTTTTATAGTCAACAGTATCACTAAATGTGATGATATACTTGATGTCATTGTACAAGTTTTCTGTCTCATCATGGATGCATAATGAATCAGTATCAGTTATTAATAGTTTCGTTTTTTGCAGTATTTGCTTTAAGCGTATATTTATAAAATTCTACGACTGACGTTCTACTCGAAATTTTTATTTGACTTTCTTTTTAACCCCAATTAGTCGTTAATAACCGCCATCCTTGCACAAATGGATCTTTTCGGTGTAAAAAAATAGTTTTATATGCAAATGTTTTCGTGTAAGTCTGACTCTCGAAACAGCGTTTTTCATAAAAGTGAAGAAGTCTTTCTCAAAATAATTTGTTGCTTTTGTTCTCAAATTTGTGTATTCTGTCATTACCGGACAAATTATGAATAAACAGTGGTATTTTGAATATTTATAATTCAGAATGAACAATGACATGTGTTTTATATATCTGTAATTCAAACTGCGTTCGTTACGTACAGGACCTCGATATATGGCTGTTAGTGATTTCGAGCAAACTTTTTATTTAAATGTATCCATTTCAAAGACGTGTCATGTATTTTTTGAGTTAAAATGTGTTTCATATTCGTCTCTTAACACTATGTCTTGCAGTTTACTTTTCAGTCTTAATTCTTCATGTACGAGTTTTCCAATTGTATTCAACGCCTCTTTTACATGTGGTGATACAAATATTGAGAGAACAAAAATAATACCAACCTTGTCGTACCTTCTGTCATTGTAAAGAGGACCACCACACGGAAACATGAATAACATGTCAACAGGACTTTCTATCTTGTTTTAAGTTATTCTGACGTATTTGATGTATTTGCCCTGAGTTACATGTTAAGTGTCCATTATCCTTAACATGTCTCTGATGCCTCTCCCTTCCAGTATTTTCATACACATTTACGAATAAATAAATTCATCTGAAAATTACCAAATTGTCTTTATTTTAATCAGATATTATCAAGATTTTGTCTTCCTTAGGACATAGTGGTCTTGTAAACAAGAAATTATTTGTGAGATACTCAGTTGTAACTGGTCGTTATTTTATAGTGGTGCGTATATTGTTGGTTCATTTAGTGTGGTTTTATAGCGTGCCATTAATATTTAATTACGACAAAATGCGGCGAAGCTCCTATTATGGTTGCAATTAACACTATTAATTAAATAATTTGCTAATTGGTCACGAACCAGTAGTATGGAATCTACTTAAAATGCTTGTTAAAGTAACACGTGTGAGGAATAAGTTCTACAGCACAGTATTGACCATAAAAGGAAAGACCATATCGGAAAATATTATTTATGCAAGAACAAACTTAAAGACCTAATACTGTTTCCTACCTTAAATATTCTCAGCATGTTTTTTTTTTTAATGTTTTCTAGTTTCATGGTGTTTGTTTATGTAATCATATCATTATATGTTTTTTATCTTATAGGTGTTGTCTAATGTTATAAAGCGCTTAGAGCTTCTAAAGATTAGACGCTATACAAAGTCCTCATTTTTATTATTATTATTATTATTATTATTATTATTATTATTATTTAACCTGTACAAGTCCACTGGTTCAGACGATGATGATGCTGGTAGTTGTCTTCTTGTTGATGGTTCCAATTATTATTGTTATTATTATTATTATTATTATTATTATTATTATTATCTTATCCTAGTTATTCCTTTATTGCTATATTAATTAAATTTTAATGAAATGTGTTCTCTGCTTGCTCTGGAGTATTAAGTAACTATCAGTTACATTTATCCATTCATTTTATACCTATGTGGCTACCTGCAACAATCTTGTTTCCAACAAACTAAAATGTTGCCATTTATAATTGCATCACCGTCATTACGGTGACTTTTTGTATGATTCCTTCTATTATAATGCACTATATATACGCGTGTATAACGCAAATCCATATGTGCCATTGACCTAGATCTGCCGTCGGATAATGCGCCAGCAGATCAGGGTTAAACTGGTCGTTCTATGTATGACTTCAAGCTTAATGGCGGTGATCCGGTCAATGCTTGAGTGGCGAATTTTTCTGGACTTGCCAATGCTCATCTTCGCTAACCAAGGTGCCGATATGATAACCCTCTCTACACCCTGATGTATCGAGCAGACATTTTTATGCTTCGGGTTTGTGAATTTCATTGGATGCGGAACACACAACTTAAATGGACTGATAAATAAGCAGTTTTCCACTGCCGGTCCATGTTTGTACGAATAAATTTCACTCAAATACACCTGTAATGGCTTCCCCCTGGTACGTAGTCATACTTTCGATGTTAAACTTACAAAGTAACCTTTTGAAGTAGATTGCCTCCACCATTTTCTTTCGGTGTACAATGCACCTCTGTTACACGCTATTGGTTAGTTGTCATTGTATACTAAGGGAGGCAACTCATGAAATCCAATAGGTGTCGCTGGGACAAAGCTGGGACAAAGCACTAAAATATCTGCTCGATCCGCCAATGTGTAAATAGGGTTATCAAATCGAAACCTTGGCTAGTGAAGATGGTCAATGATGTTCGCAGCTGGGTACGCTATACACGTGTAACTATGGCACCTTTTTTCATACACTTTCTACTATAATAATAATTTCTCTGATACTTGGAATTGTTTAATTAGTTTTTTTCTTCATATTTTAGGTGCAATCGAAAATCACCAATGCGCAATACAAATTGGGCACAGCCAAGGACTAGATATGTTCATTGGGGAAATAGATGAGGTAATCCTATTTAAGTTTTGGTAATGTTTGTATGTATCCCTCTAGATTGGATTATATAAAATTCCATATATGTATTTCTTCTTTAAGTACGCGCAGCAACCATGCTGCCGATTGGATAATATCGTTTAATCAGACTCTCACGAAACTAAAATAGATCTGACGGACTCACGCGAGAGCCTGAACGAAGCCAACGATTCGAGATTTACAACTGCTGGCAAATATATTTTTCACACCGAGGATTCCTTTGCACAGAACCGCAAAGTACTTAAAGATCTTCATCGTTATGGTGATTTTCCTTGGAGCTTTAAAGTTTAGTTCCCTCTCAAAACAAAAATGAGTGTCTTACTTTTGCTATCCACCCAGACCGTCTTATCTCTAAAAAAAAATCAACCCATGCCGTTACGCCCATTTCAGTTTGCTTGGTTTTTATGAAACCCATTGTTGCGGACCGAAAGTAGTATTGATTACATTCTGTTGCGGGAAGTGACAAAGCGAGACTTTATTCCCCATATTGTTAAACTGCACTGAATTCGGGAAGGTCTTGGTCGGAATCCTCTTTTTCTGACTGTGCCATAAAAAAATTAAAATATATATATATATTTTTTTAATTCTTCATGAGAAGAATCACAATTCCTACAGATTGTTATTAATGTCAGTACGATCAGTTACAAAAGAAACTACCAAGAGTCGTACAAACTAACGGAATTAGGACAAATCAGGCGCACACTGTACCGAAATAAAACACACTGAGGTGTAATGTGTACGTACAGATTGTAGGTATGCGTACCGATTACAACAAAAATGACATCATTGCCCAGGTTTCGGTTTTGTGACATACTTTGTAATCGTATGTTGTGAAGCGAAAACTTGTATAGTCTTTCTTTTCTTGGGTGAGTGGCGGGACAATATTTATTTCTAAAACGCGAAGATAATCAATTCGTTTATTAGAAGGGAAAATAGCCGTAGGTTATTAATTTGTTTTACATTTTTTAATCTTTGAAAAGAAACAGCTCTCACTTTAAAAATAATATTGTCGGATCAGTATTATTATTTCTCTTTACTGTAAAAAAAGGTTATCTTCTCGTTAATATGTAGCTGTGAAGTCTCTCAGTTACCCTAGAAACAGAGAATTAAGTGACTGCTAAGTTCAATCGAAATTGATTAAATTAGTTGAATTTGTTTATTGTTTGCGAACCCTTGCGATCAAAGGACTGAAAATATACGATTTTCATGAATTTCAATTAATGTGATTAGAAATGTAAGATTCTACTATCACAAGACCAAAAATATTGACTTATTCGATAAAGACGCATAAAAAATGCAGGAAAAGACTATAAACTAAAGCAAATGCCATGGACATTACGCAGTTGCTTTCTTTACGGCAAGATACTATTTCAGAGATCGCGCAATACTGGTTTGTAATATGGAAAAAGAAAATGACTTTTTTAGTCTCTGTAACACAGTGGGCATGTGATAAACTTGAAATGGAATTAAATGTCGCATTACAGTCACTACATCCTAATTTTTGTAATGAAGACTGACCTCATCAAGACTTACTGAAGTGTTAGTACGATTTGGTTATGTTTTCAAGTTTGGTTTTGGTTTGTGTTTATTTATGGCTCAGAAACTCTTTCTAAGGTTATATCGTATCGATGCAAGTAGAGTTAAGTGCCTTAAGTAGCCGATCTAGGCTGATCAGATGGTGGGAATCGAACCTTACCCTACTGGTCACAAAGTCAACGCTTAACCAATGAGCTGTTAAGACTGTGAGCTTAAAAAGTCAAATTTGATCTTGGAAGGATCTGTACTTGATTCTGGGCTGAATTTTCCTCTCTGTAATTGGGGAGTCGCCAAAGACTGGAATAAAGGTCATTGTACCAAAATAAACTAGGCCCACGCAGTAGCCTTTATTTTCCAAACGTTTAAAGATTTTGTATTGAAACGTTTAGTTTCATCTATGTAATTGTTGGCTCATAATGAATTTCCATTGTACCTTACAACAACTTCACGAACGCCGGATTTAAATATTATGCGGTTAAATCAGTTTCAATATGTATATATTACACAATGAAATTCACCGAGGTATCAGAATACCGGTGAACTATACGGTTTCACTGTCAGAAAATCGTCGCACACCAAGCTATATTATGTAAAGTAGTGTATCACAGAGCGCGGATTGAAATGGGTTCGCTGGAATGTTGTGTATCTATAACGGGTCGCACCTATGGGGCTTTTGGAGTAACTGATAGCCGCGTACAAGTAGGTGATGGCTGACATTTTTTAACTGACAGCAAAACAAATGTCAGAGAGCAAACTCAGGTTCCAAATCAAGTATTATGAACGAATGAAATCTTTGTTAGACATTAACCAGTCGTATTCTTAAGTTTCTGCTTTGAATTTTACAAAACTGTTGTAAATCCAGACCTGGACCACAATTTAATTATAATTTTATGTAACCTTCATCTACATCTTTTGTGTCATTTTATTATTTGTGAATGAATTTGGAATTCTTTTCAGATGTCTATCTACTTATGCAGGCCGGATGGAATTTAGAAAAGCAACCCATTGACACAAAGAAACTTGATGAAATCCGTAACATTCAAGTACACAATTACACCAGGTAGTGTTATCGAGAGTTGAAAAAGAAAAGTACTATACATTTTGCACAGAAATAGACTGTTCCATTACGACGTCGGTTAATTTATTATTCAATGCATTGTAATTATGGCACGTGTATCTCGTACCAGATCAACCAGTGCTAGTTCCAATGCTTTGCGTGGATGTGCCTTCGATTCTAACAGTTGAACAGTACGATTCATGGCGTTCGTCGTGCGTTTACAGCAAATAAAAAGAATTGATATCATGTATACATTATTATCAATTATCTGCTTAATCACGTAAAAAAAACTAATTAGTGCTTGTTTTTACATATTGCACTTTAACATTTATGTTCAAACCTTTCTTTTGATATTTTTTGTCTTTTCTTTCATTATTTATTAACCAACTACTCTCTGTTTCTTCACCCAGATCCAATAAACAAATAAATTATATTTTGAAGAACCGCTCCGGTGGCCTAGTGGTTAGAACGTCCGCCTCGGATGCGGGAGGTCACGGGTTCGAACCTTGGCCGAGTCATATCAAAGACTTGCAAAAATGGTACTAACAGTTGCCTCGCTTGGCTCTCAGCATTAAGAGGTTAGTGTTAGGACTGGTCAGCCTGGTGTCAGGATAATGTGACTGGGTGGGACATCATGCTACATGTCTGCGGCATGATGCCTCAGTGCTAGACATCATTATAAACTGCCACACTGCAGACATCGTAGCGATATGACTGAAAAATTGTTAATGCTACGTTAAAAATCCAAGTCACACACATATATTATCATGCATGAATGGTACCACCGAAATAGTACTTTATCCAATTTTTGACGATGCATACCATATAATAGTGACAACGGAGCATGTCGTGTTTATTAACGT
Source organism: Sinohyriopsis cumingii (assembly GCA_028554795.2). Lineage (NCBI taxonomy): Eukaryota > Metazoa > Mollusca > Bivalvia > Unionida > Unionidae > Sinohyriopsis > Sinohyriopsis cumingii. The sequence continues at coordinate 46,061,730 of CM068836.1, read as the reverse complement.
AACGATCAGTAATATCAATAATATAGAACATCAAATTCTGCAGTAGTTTTGCCTTCTCAAATGTGGCGTTGCTTCAACACGTACATTTCCGTATTTTGTTTTAGAAACGAATTATATAGTAGCAACATGTTTGGAAGTTCAAACGTTGCTTTGTGTTCAGAACCTTGTGGTCACGATGATATACCCCCAAAACTTTCAAGGAACTGTCCTCGGGGCTGGTACCAGTGCTTACACACATTTTTCAACAATCTTTGGACATTTGCAAAATCCCAAAGGATTGGTGGCTGGCAAAATATATGCTCACCGTTGGTGATTGCACAAAAGCTATTAATTACCATTAATTATCGTTAATTACTATTAATTATAATTAATTACCATCCGGTCTCATTCAGTAGTTGCCTCGGTAAAATGCTTGTGCCTATTATCTTTGTTAACATCATAAAGGACTTGGCTATTTCTCGACAATGATCCTCTCCCACGAATTGCTAAGGAGTAAATTATTTCGCAAGCTCTGTCCTGGATAGATCATTTAATGTTTTCGAAAATAACGCGTGGTGATAAATGATAACAAATCTGGTCGGCCCAAAGTAGCTTACGGAGTACATCAAGGCACAGAACCTGCGCCAGTGTTTTTGATTGCAACCGATACAGACATTATCCTTTTTGCATATATCCCAAACCCAGCGGGATACAAAGATATCACTGAAAAACATAAATAAACTAGAAGAGTGGGCACGAACATCTGGCATGCGATTTCAACATAAAAATAATCTAATATAGCGCAACCGACAAGAAAGAAATCCCATAAAAATCAGTAACGTGGTATTCATTGGAAGATAGTTCCTTAAGAAATCACAATCAGATAAAGTATTTAGGAGTCAGGATTGCTGGTGATCCGAAATGGAACCTGCACATTCACGAACAATGCACCAAAAACAAATGGTATGTGAAGCCTATTAAGATCATCCTGTCCACGAAATGCAAGTATTTCGTAGAATATACCTGTACACCCCTCGTAAAATATACCTGTACAGTTCGGGGCCCCTCGTAAAATATACATACAATTCTGGACCCCTTGCAGAATATACCTGTACTGTTTGGGACCACTTGTAGAATATAAATGTACAGTTCTGGACCCATCGTAAAATATAAATACAGCTCTGGACCCCTTGCAGAATACACCTGTACTGTTTGGGACCACTTGTAGAATATACATGTACAGTTCGGTACCTCTCGTAAAATATACCTGTACAGTTCGGAACCCCTTGCAGAATGTACCTGTACTGTTTGGGAAGACTTGTAGAATATACATGTACAGTTTGGGGCCCCCATTTCCAGGTTTTAGAAGATTAATTTGTACAAATCCAAACTCGAGCACCCAGGTTTGTTATATACAATTATGAATATACCCAAGTTAGTCTCATCTCATCGAATAAGTCGTACTGGAAACCATTAAACCAATGTAAATTGCAAAAGAGAGTAATATTTCTTTTACAGCGCGTTGTTTTACTTTTAAAAAAGCAAAATTAACTTTGCTAAAATTTAACCAAACCCAGCGGAAATCAACATGAATATACCAACCTAATAACGTACGCAAGGACTAATATTTACGCTTTGTCTTACCCCAAGAGCAATCAAAGATTTAAATTCTTTACTCCAAAAATAAACGACAACTGCGGGATCTTCAGAAAACTACATTGATACCTTTACAAAATTAATGCGGTCACACATTTGTTCCATTATAATTCTTTTGCAAATGTTGACGCTGCGCGGTGCAACAACGTCGTCATGATGCAGCACCAAACTAATCAAGATCCAGATGATGCTGTGGTAAACATGTTTACATATCGAAACTCAACGGAATGGGGCATTTAAAGAAAGCACTGACATAGTGAGACTCTTCGGAAAGAGACTTTTAAAGAAAACTTATTGACATAGCGAAACTCAACGGAATGGGGCATTTAAAGAAAGCACTGACATAGTGAAACTCTTCGGAAAGAGACATTTAAAGAAAACAAATTGACTTAGCGAAACTCAACGGAAACGGACATTTTAAGAAAAACATATTGACACAAACTCAACAGAAGCGGTCATTTAAAAAAAAACTGGCATATCCTTTCATACAGTGAGTGGCATGAATTGTATTTGACATACTGCAAAATAAAAACGTCCCTATCAAAATTAGATCTGTGTATGTGATTAGGATTTTTAACGTAGCTTTAACAATTTTTCAGTCATATTGCTACGATGTCTGCAGTGTGCCAGTTTATAGTGATGTCTAGCACTGGGGCATCATGCCGCAGACATGTAGCATGATGTCCCACCCAGTCACATTATCCTGACACCAGGCCGACCAGTCCTAACACTAACCTTTTAATGCTGAGCGCCAAGCGAGGAAGCTGTTAGTATCATTTTTCTAAGTCTTTGGTATGACTCGGCCGGGAATCGAACCCACGACCTCCCGCTTCCGAGGCGGACGCTCCAACCACTAGGCCTCCGGAGCGGTCTAAATTAGACACAAGATAAATAAATATTCATTGTAATATAGCAGAATTTATGGAAATTGTTACATGTATTCTGTATTGTACTACAGTTTAAATGTAAAGATGTTGCGAAAAAAATAAAGAAATAAAGATACAGTCCAATAAATTACAAAACCGTAAGAGTGAAGACTCAGAATGTATTTATCTAAACCGTATACTTTTAAAACGTCCAACACTTACACGGTCAGAACATCGTCACAGAAGCCATCATCACAGCAAGGAAGTTTCTTCAATTATTCGTGTTGTGCGACATGCAGGAAGGTTCGTGAAGACATCGGGCCTATTCTACATCCGCTAGCCTGTGTGTGGGGATGTGTGTGTGTGTGTGTGTGTGTGTGTGTGTGTGAGAGAGAGAGAGAGAGAGAGAGAGAGAGAGAGAGAGATAAGTTACTCACGCTGGTATTTTAAATATTATCAGGAAACAAAAATCTAGTTGTGACGAAGGGTGCAAAATGGACTTGTCTCCTCCCCAGGCTCTAGCCCACTCTCTGCGCCACAGCCTGGGAAAGAGACTAAAATGGACACACAAGCGCTAATCTAATCCAAAATGCAAAATCCTTCCGATGCACCTATGTAGGTTTATGTTATGTATAGCTATACTGTGTGCTTAACTTTTGTCTATATCAGTATTGTGTTCTTTACTTTTGTTCATCATTGTGGAATGGATTTTAAGATGCAAACATGTTGACATGGCCTTTTCACCATAGAAGGTTCTAGAGGAGTGTCTGCTTTCTGGTCTTGTTCGTAACTTATAAATAGGCTGTTTACTGTTATCTGAGTTCTAGATTTAGAAAAGAACTTGTTTACAAATTTGATGTGAAAATGACCCACATCCTGGTGATCTTACTGGGTCTTATGTCTTTATTTAAGTTTGAAGTAAACAAAGTTATTTCGTGCTCACTCTAAGTTCAGTTGTGTTTAGATATAATTTGAGAAGAGCCATTTTTAAAAATTATTTATTGGAATTACAAAGTGCTCACTGTCATTTTGGACTAAATCTCTATTTCGGGATTATTCTAAATTCATTCAAGAACATTATGGATTACATCAAGACAGTTGGTACATCATCCAAGATTGTTGGCACATAGCTCATTCAATACTTGAACTTATTCGGAACACTCGTTTTGATTTGTGATAGATCTTTTAGGATCATTTGGGATTTAATTCACAATAATGTAGGTTCCTTTAAAATTTTCATTTTGTATTCTAGAGAAATTAATTATTTGTTGAATTTGACTAAACTTGGTTTTTCTTTTATGTTACTTAGTTTAAGACTTGATCTGACTTTTTCTGTTCCTTAGTTTAAGACTTGATTTAACTTTTTCTTTTGCTTAGTTTAAGACTTGTTTTGACTTTTTCTGCTGCTTTGTTTAAGACTTGATCTGACTTTTTCTGTTGCTTAGTTTAAGACTTGATTTGGCTTTTTCTGTTGCTTAGTTTAAGACTTGATTTGACTTTTTCTGCTGCTTAGTTTAAGACTTGATTTGACTTTTTCTGCTGCTTAGTTTAAGACTTGATTTGACTTTTTCTGCTGCTTAGTTAAGACTTGATTTGACTTTTTCTGCTGCTTAGTTTAAGACTTGATTTGACTTTTTCTGCTGCTTAGTCTAAGACTTGATTTGACTTTTTCTGCTGCTTAGTTTAAGACTTGATTTGAATTTTTCTGCTGCTTTGTTTAAGACTTGATTTGACTTTTTCTGCTGCTTAGTTTAAGACTTGATTTGACTTTTTCTGCTGCTTAGTTTAAGACTTGATTTGACTTTTTCTGCTACTTAGTTTAAGACCACAGAGTTGTAACGGTTTAATACTACTGTTTAATTAGGAAAGAGTTGACTTCGGGGTTGGGAGTGATGGGGGAGGGGATACAGGCTTTATACAGAAAAAAAGCAACCGACGTTCAGTGGCTGGCTAAAAATGAAGATTTCTTTACTAAAGAAAAGCATTTCCTATATTTTGTAATGATATGACCTCTTTAAATTGACATCGGAAGAAATATATTTTCCGAAATTATAGAATGTCTAGAAGCCGTTCGAGTGCTGTTTTTCAGGTAAACTGAAATTTCTGATTTTACCTTATCCCCTTCATGCATTTTCATCAGGAAAAGTAAATGCTGATCAAATGTGAATCATATTTAGCTCATCTTATAAAAAGGTATGTCAACAATCAGTGTCAAGCAATGTATCAAATGTGAATCATATTTAGCTCATCTTATAAAAAAGGTATGTCAACAATCAGTGTCAAGCAATGTATCAAATGTGAATCATATTTAGCTCATCTTATAAAAAGGGTATGTCAACAATCAGTGTCAAGCAATGTATTAAATGTGAATCATATTTAGCTCATCTAAGAAAAAGGTATGTCAACAATCAGTGTCAAGCAATGTATCAAATGTGAATCATATTTAGCTCATCTTATAAAAAGGTATGTCAACAATCAGTGTCAAGCAATGTATCAAATGTGAATCATATTTAGCTCATCTTATAAAAAAGGTATGTCAACAATCAGTGTCAAGCAATGTATCAAATGTGAATCATATTTAGCTCATCTTATAAAAAGGTATGTCAACAATCAGTGTCAAGCAATGTATCAAATGTGAATCATATTTAGCTCATCTTATAAAAAGGTATGTCAACAATCAGTGTCAAGCAATGTATCAAATGTGAATCATATTTAGCTCATCTTAGAAAAAAGGTATGTCAACAATCAGTGTCAAGCAATGTATCAAATGTGAATCATATTTAGCTCATCTTATAAAAAAGGTATGTCAACAATCAGTGTCAAGCAATGTATCAAATGTGAATCATATTTAGCTCATCTTATAAAAAAGGTATGTCAACAATCAGTGTCAAGCAATGTATCAAATGTGAATCATATTTAGCTCATCTTATAAAAAAGGTATGTCAACAATCAGTGTCAAGCAATGTATCAAATGTGAATCATATTTAGCTCATCTTAGAAAAAAGGTATGTCAACAATTAGTGTCAAACAATGCATTGAAGGTGAAGAACGAGCTTTTGTTCAACGTACATTTATTTATAAATTTGTTAACATCACAGTCTTTGAGAATTTGGTTAAACCTATTCAGTCCACAGACTTAAACACAATAATTCTTTGTAGGACCATATTTACTTTTAGCTGACTTGAACATAAAACTGAAAATGTCGAATTCATACACATGACTTTGTTTTCTTCCTGTCCACATAAACATAACTCTGAAGGCCTATAATGAATTCACTATTTATATAAGGCGTGCTACTGTGAGTCACTATTTGGAATGTAGTTTCTGATCATAACGATGTTCGGACGAGACTTGCTCCACTGACACATGTTGCTCTGAGTCACTATGTATATAACGCATTTTACTCTGAGTAACTGTTTATAGAACGCATGCTATTCAAGGTCACTATTTACATAAGGCATGTTACTCAGTCACTATTTATATAAAGCATGTTATTCTGAGCCACTATTTACATAACACATGTTACTCAGAGTCAATATTTGGAATATAGTTTGTGATCACAACGATGTTCGGATGAGACATGCTCCACTGATACATGTTAATCTGAGTCACTTTTTATAAAACACATTTACTCTGATTCACTATTTATATAACGCATGTTACTTTGAATCATTATTTATGTAACGCATGCTACTCTGAGTCACTATTTGGAATATAGTGTGTCATCACAACGATGTTTAGATGAGACTTAATCCACTGACACATGTTACTCTGATACATTATTTATACAACACATTCACTGAGAATCGCTATTTCTATACGCATGTTACTTTGAGTCACTATTTGGAATATATATATATATATATATATATATATATATATATATATATATATATATATATATATATGTGTGTGTGTGTGTGTGTGTGTGTGTGTGTGTGTGTGTGCGTGTACGGATTGTGGGGGGCGTGTTCTGTTTTGAGTTTTTTGTCCCAGTGGTTAACAATCTATAAAATGTTTGACTGGTAGGAATAGACCCAGCAAGCGAGAATTTGTTTTTTTCCTTCCACAGAAGGAAATTTGATTATTTTCCCATTTAAAACTGCGAAGAAGTCACTCATACTCATTGAGATGTTGTTAAAAATGTATGACATACTCTGTCTCTGGAGTGTGAGAGTGTAATAACTAATTAATCATAATAGAATGAAAAGAATAATCAATTTTTGTTTGTAACAGTTAATAATGTCTCTGTCAAACGACTCAGATTTTACTGAGGCGGCCACATAGACTGATGTGCACGAATATGCATGTATGGCTGTCTGTGTGTTGAGTGTGTGAGAGAGAGACAGAAAGACAGACAGAGAGACAGAACACCAAAACATGGGGTGGGGATTTTTAGAATTGTCACGGTACGATACCCTGTCTTGACCTCTATTTTGATTTGAATAAATTTTACACGCAAATCTGAACATCCATACCAAAATTTAAAACACGTACATCAGATGTGTTATAGGGGCCCCGAGTGGCCGAGTGGTCTAAAGCGCTCTCCGTTACGGATCACTGCCATCTCCCCTCTGTCTGCGTGGGATCGAGTCTCGATTCGGCCAATGTGGGAATGTGAGAAAGCTTGCCAGTAGCTTCTCGTGGGCCGGTGGTTCTTTCCGGGGTTTTCCCGGGTTCTTCCTCCACCATTAATACTGGCCGCCATGTATAACCTATCGTGTGCTGAAAAATGGCTTTAAACCCCACAACAACAACAACAAATCAGATGTGTTATAACACAAAGAAATTAGTACATGTAGTTTGTATACAAGGGCATTGGATTGGACCAGATCTGACAAAAAATAACGTGCTTTTAAATGCTCAAATGTGTCGTTGTTAGGATGAAATAACGTGCATATGCAAGACACATGGATTTGCTAATAGAACGGGCGGTGTACACACACACACACACACACACACACGATTTATAATAAATTCACAGGCCTTCATATGTTTTGAATTTGATTATTTTAAAATCTCCAGAAATGAATCAAAGATGTCAACATTATCATTCTCTATCGTGTTGTGCTTGATTAATCCAAGGTAAACAATGAATACTCTTTTCGGCAAGAATAGCCCTAGCGAACGGTTATGGAATTTTATTCTATCCATGAAAATATACTGTTTTATGCAGTTACGAGAGCAATGAAGTCAATCAAGCTCATTTGCCTGCTGTCATTCTCTGTGTATAGAGAGCACGTGAGACATAACTAATAAATCATTGTAAAAGGAGAGACTAATCGATATTTTTGTAACAGTATTCCTCTCTAAAACCCGCTGATATCATGTTTTTTCTCTCATAAAACATGTGTGTGTGTATGTGTATGTGTGTGTGTTTGTGTGTGTGTGTGGGGGGGGGTGGGTGTGTGAGAGAGAGAGAGAGAGAGATCATCATAGCATTATGAAACTAGATAGACATTTTGATATTTTTCAAGTTACGATCCGTTGATCTGATATCCGAATCCATTTTAATGAATTGTACACGTAAATCTAGGTTTCAGTACAAAAAAATTAACTCTTGTGAAAATTAACAGCAACAGCCTTGCCCCATGGGCCGGGGATGGATCAAAATTGACAAAGTAGCAACGTGTTTATGTAAGTTCTTATTGCCATCCTTTTTCGGTGCTGGAATAACGATAGGCAAACATACAATATACGAGATACACGCAGGGTTACCAATCGCACAGAACAACGGGCCCACCCCCAACCACACACAAACACATACATCGTCGGGTTTTATTTAAAGAACAATCTCCGTGTTTGGGGGCTTGAAAAGTGCAGTGATTATCATATGATAAGTACACCAGATACATGCTCTCTTTAAACAGCATCATTCTACCAAGATATTTGTCAAGAAACAAACTTGCTGCAGACATTAATTTTGCCAGGAGAGGAATTGTAGATTAAAGTTACTTAAGTAGTTAAGTACACTTGCACTCCATTTTTTCGTTTGAATACTCCACTAAATTAAATGCTTGATATGTGAACACCGTTGCAAAATCCAAATATGTAATAAAACACGCACGCACACGCGCGCGCGCGCGGACATAGAGAGACATTCTCTTACTTGTCAAAATGAAAGAATACACAAAAGTAGTAAAATATAGTCACATTTACTCAATTACAACATTTATTTAACATATTGCGTACAGTACATAAAATAAAATGCAAGTAAACGTGCGTTTGATAAAAAATAAGGATATCTTAACACACTGGAGACAAATTCTTACAGATTATAGCAAAACTGGCCATAAGGTCGAAAATAGGTAATCTAACTTTACTATATTCCAGCAAGTGTTCCTAAGATACACTTGCGTTGTCATTCGAATCAAATTTGGTGAATATCACGCTTGCTACCGGAGCAGAAGACGCCGAGGGTCTAGTACAAGAATTGCTGAACTTGCGACCAGAAGAATGGAGGTTCAAATATTCATATGCCTAATATATATATATATATATATATATATATATATATATATATATATATATATATATATATATATATATATATATATATATAGACATTCGCAACTTCTCGGTCAATTTCGTAAATAATCGTGCTGAGCCGTAGGATTTCACCTCGAAGCTGCGAATATTTGCCGACATTAATGATGAAGGACTTTAGAAAAAAAATGCAGCATGTCTTGTCAACGACCTTTTACTGGCATTCATTCCGGTATTAAAATCCAGCAGTTTCTATATCTGCAGGCCTCGTATATTTCGACAAAAGAGTTTGACTGTAGTAATCCTGAAATATGTTGAATCCGATAAAGAAGAAAACCTTTCAATGTTATTGTTAACGTCACGAGGACATATTAAGAACCTTTTCTTCTTGATCTGCCTTACAGCTCTCTAATCGCCGAGTGGTCTAAAGCGCTCTTCGTTACGGATCACTGCCATCTCACCTCTGTCTGCGGCGGTTCGAGTCTAAGATTCAGCCAATGTGGGTATGTGAGAAAGCTTGCCAGTAGCTTCTCGTGGGTCGGTGGTTCTTTCCGGGTTTTCTCTGGTTCTTCCTCCACCATTAATACTGGCCGCCATGTATAGCCTATCATGTGCTGCAAAATGGCGTTAAACCCCACAACAACAACAACAATAACAACAGCTCTCTAATCGTGTTGTGTTACTTATGCCTTCAGTATATTTACGTCTGTAAAGTACGACAGTTATTACGAGACGGCAAGAATAAATCAACAGAGGACACACTAACGCTGCTTACGGTTTACCTCAGAATTTTCAAAAAAAAAAAGTCATTAAGACAGATTGCAAATTTCCTGACGTAAGGTACATTTTCACATGCACCCCCCCCCCGAAAAAAAAAACAAAAAAAAACAAAAAAAAAAAACAAATGAAAAACGTGCATTTGGAATAATTTCGACATTATTCATCATATCAACACCACATTTAACCGTTAAGAAAGATTCTGGACACGTCGAGTTTTTATGACTTTTAGGACGAGTGACCTTTGAGTGAAGAACATCATATTCTTGAAAACATATGAAATTATGACTGAAAAAATAATTAAATAATATAATTAACTATAAATCCGTGTATAAAATTTGAAAATAAACGAGTGCGATAATCATACTACTTTACGTTGCACACCCCTTTCTTGTTACAAATTGTCCCGCAGTCATATATTAGAATTTTAAAAGAAAATAAGTGTGTGCAACAAATATACTAACATATTTTTGGTAGTATGGTGAACGATACTAATTCTAGTTTTCAAGTTACAAATCGTCATGGAATTTTAACAAATAAATCATTCAAAATTTCACCGGGGAGGGGATACATACTTATTTTTTTGTTAATTGTATACAACATTTGTTGCTGATTCATTTCTTGCAAACGAACATTTGTGTGTATCGCTTGATGGAGTTTAGTCATGAACTAAGTGACTTACGTGCATGTTTTGTCACATATGTATCACGTGCGCAGTGAAATCGATAGCGTCATTACATTCCTTGCCACACACGTTGCACTGCCACGGATTGTTCACGTTATGAAGACCCATGTGAAGATAATAAATCGCTTTCTGTAGGAATATAATCTGACAATGTTTGCACATCAAAGATTGGCCTTGGTTTCTGCCCGTTTCCGTTGGATCACTGTCCTGGCTATCCATGCAGGCTTCTTTCGATGTAGATCTTCCACGTAAATGAAGATCAACAAGTGGTGTACTACTCATGCCTTTTAAACCTTGACCATTGCATACAGTGTTCTCATCGCCATCGAGTTTCTCGTTTGGCTTTAGTTTAATCTCTTTAGTTGTAAGTGAAGTTTGATCCTGCAGTTCAATGGGTGAATTTATTGTAATTGCGTTTCGAATTTCTCGTGTACTCAAGTCCATTATATAACTGTATCCGCCAAGGTCATCACTATCATCCTGAGATTCGTCAGAAGGATTAAGTCCTATGTTATTAGAATTGTCCTTGATTTTCGCATCATCATTGTTTGTTACTGATTTTTCTGTCAACTCCATTACTCCCCTTTCTCGAGATAAAAATGGCCCCGGTTCTAAGGCGTTAATTTTTTGAAACTGGCCAATGGGTCCTGCTGAACAAGGTCGTTCTTGCACAACACAATGATCACGTGACTTTGCGATCGGACAGCTGTTGCTTCGCTGTGAATTCATAATAAACACATCTGTGTCAACAATGTGCACTTGTGCTTCTTGAACTCCTGTTTTCTTTAAACACAGAGGCTTTTCCTTAGAAGATGAAGGACAGCAGTTTTTGTGTTTCTCTCGTTCAAGTTGAGATAAAACGTGATCGCTGCATAAGTCACAGAAAGAGCCAGATTTCTCATTAACATCGCACGTTGATGACTTTGGCATTTCCCGGTCGGATACTTCTTCCTCTGATGCACCGACGTCACCCTTACTAATCGAATACCCTGGCAAAGAAACTTCTCTAACAGGCGTTTTACCAGATGTGGTAATATTTAGTTTCTCGTTCTGGTCAAGAAGTAATTCTTTGTCAATACGTGCAGACATATACATTCTCTTTGCATGTTCAACAAGAGGTTCAGGAAACCCTTCCCGTTTTCTTCCCTTGGTTGTTAGACCTGGTGTTTGTTGCTCAATAGTGTGAGACAAAACGTGCATTGCCAGTGCGTCACATGAAAAACATCGCTGCCCGCAAATATTGCATCGAAATTGAGAGGGCTTGTCTGCGGTCAGGCAAGGTGGCTTCTTCGGAACAGCAATCATCTTCCTATGATCTGTCACATAGGAACCATTCTGCATACCTTGTCCTGTGTGCACGGACATAACGTGCATCGACAGGGAATCTTGATCTGCAAAATATGTACCGCACAAAATGCATATGACTTTTAGATCTGGTTCTGAAGTGCCAGTAGACTTGAATCCCCAATATCCAGTATCGTTTGACTTCAAAGTTTTATTAACCACCTTTTCCAGAATAGAGTTCAGATACTCGTCTCTATCCACCTGTCCGGTGATATCTTCCAAGCGTCTTTGGTTTGTTTCACCACTATTTAAAGCCTGCTTTATTTTCCCACTTTTGTCAATAATATTTAGTTTAGATCGCTGGCTAAAAGAGGTGCCGAAACATGGACCCTGGTTTCCAATTGGTTCGCAAGTTTCATTCATCGCGCGCATCATCCTGTGCATTGCATAAGAATCTCGCGAGACGAAAAGGGCCTTGCAATCAGTGCACGTGAACATATACTGAGACTGAATCGCCGCCCTATCGTCTAAATCTCTGTCAATCCCTTCCTCTTGGGGCAATGTGCCAGTCATGCCAATGCGCTCAATCCACCTATTTTTACTCCTGTGGGATAAAGTATGAGTACTGAAACTTTTGAAGGTCTTGAACTTTGCATGGCACAGTTGACATGCGTACCGGAAGTAAATGGATGGAGAAGTATCTAATCCATCAAGGTTTCTTTGAATCATTCCTTCCGGATTAAAAAAGTTCTTGTAACTATGTTTTTCTTTTAGGTGTCGCTTCAGCTCATTCCTGTTTTGATAAGATGTGTTACACAATAGACATAGTAGCTCGGGAGCGCTTTCCTGTTGACAACCATTTTCAGTTTCGGTTAAGGTCGTAACTGGATGCTTTGTGATTTCCGATTTACCGGAATTTGCGTTAGTTCCGACTTCAGGATAAACCTGTTGCAAGACTTGATGGTTGTTGTAATCTTCCGGTGCTTCAGTCTTAATCTGAACTATTTGATGACAACTTTCCATTTTACCAACCCGGTCAAAATAAAAGGAAACTTTGCTTGCTGTTTGTTAATGCCTTCTTTAGTGTAACATCCAGTGATTTAGCGAAGTGTTTCGTAGAACCTCCTTCTATACAGTGAAGTTTTTAGGCTAATCCCATGAAAGCGTAAGTCATGTTTTTTCTTTCTCCACAGAAATAAAATTGTTTGAACGCTGCATTGTCTGCGGGAAGACTGTATAATACAGTGATGGTTTCCAACTCTAAATGTATCGGTCTATCTAAATTATTTACACTTGCTTCGTTTGCTAAATAAATAATTTGTAGAACTGCATTCTTAATAATCGAAATAAATGAAAATAATTTGCGAGCTGTCTAAATTTACTATAAATAATAGATCAGTCTTTAGCTGTCGACCCACTCGCAAGGTAGTGTGTATTAATAATAAATGAACCCCGTATAAAGACAACTCATTGTGTTTAAACGAATGAGGTTCTTCGGTTGAGTACGATTTGAAATCAATATTTTTTCATTATAAGGTTTGAAATAGAATCAAAACCGTTTTTTTTTCTAAAATATTTTGCAAAAAGAGCGTTGCAAGTGTGCTGCTAAACATGGCAAACGCGCTATGTTGCTGCTTGAAAATGAGTGTAAAGTTTTCTAATGGAAGATATCGTCGGTTCAAAGGAAGGGTTACAAAACATAAATAGTTAATTAGCCTTGGGAGGATTGAATGAAAACGATGGCAGATTGCAGCATTTAGGAAGAGCGAGCCTTTATGAAATTCACTCGTAAATGTATCCCTTTGGTGTGGCTGTGGGCGGGGGATATACTATTTGCAGAGGTAATGTGAAATCTAGTTTTTTTCTCATGCAGATTAAGTTACTGTCAAGCATGGCTCAGGCCAATGTTTCAGGTGATATATATACAACAAATTCTGGCTATAATTAATATTGCGATGAAGCTGATGACGACAATGATTGCAAAGACAGTGGCAAGAATAATGACAAAGACGACTTCAGTGATGATGATAAATTCCACAAATTATTTACGGTTAAGTAATATGGAGTCCCTAGAGCCAATCGTTGTTGTTGTTGTTGTAGGGTTTAACGCCACTTTTCAGCACAAGATAGGCTATACATTGCGACCAGTATAAGTGGTGGAGGAAGATCCCTGGAAAACCCCGGGAAGAACCACCGACACATGAGAAGCTACCGGCAAGCTTTCTCACGTACCCACGTTAGCCGAGCATGAGACTTCAACCCACGTAGACAGAGGTGAGATGGCAGTGATCCGTAACGGTGAGAGCTTTAGACCACTCGGCCACTCGGGGCCCTAGAGTCAATCGTTGTCAGAATTATCAATTCGAATAAAAATTTACTAGCTTATTTCCTTAAAATGATTTCAAATTCATGAAAAATGTATTCTAGCAATGTCAAGGGACCATACAAAGTAAGTATTAGAAATTACCTAACATATTATATTATTTTGTGGGGGTTGTTGTTGTTTTTTTTTTTTTTTTTTTGGGGGGGGTATGGGTATTTTTTTGTTGTTAAGTAAATAAATATCTCTATACTCAGCCAGTTTAAGTTTTTTAAAAAAAATGTAACAGAGTATAATACCGAATAGGACACAACATAGGAAATGTATTGTTGTCCCAAATTTATATTCTCACTGCATATTTGAAACACGATGACTATTAATGAGATAATTTTTATCTTTCATAAAGACTTATTGTGCACATGTTCGCATAATTAATTAGGATTGATATTACACGATATTATTATTATTATTATTATTATTATTATACCAATCATATCATGATAGAAATTGGCTAATGGTTGGAAGAGTTAACTATGCTGTTTAAAAAGATCACATTTTGGATATCACTTCTTGTAAATGACAGTAAAGTGTGGTAAAGCGTCTATTCAAACCATTGTGGTCACTGAAAAAAAAAAAATCTTAATTTTTCTAACGTGCTCAATCTGCATTATAGTGAAGCTTCGAAAACTTAACAAAATTAAATTCGTTGTTGTGGTGGCAGTTGATTAACTACTAATACTTTTTTTCTTCATAAATAACAGTGTCATTCATATCCTATCAATTAACATTATTTACAATGTATAGTTTTTGATGTGCTCATTTGATGCCATTTCTCCAAAATACATGGCGTAGTAATCAGGAAGACAAAAGCTAAGAGGCAAATAAAGTGAACACCACTTTCTCGGAATTAAGTCCGAATTTTCCGTAAACAGTTAAACATTTTCAGGGCTTAAAGGATTTGTGAAAAGAAATTTAAATCATGCTATATTGTTACTTGTTATCACGGAAACATTTAGTTCAATACCAGTTCATAAGATATCTACACCATTATAACGGTTTAATGGCATGGTGATTCCTTTTCTTACATAAAATGTTAAAAATTTAAATATGGATTATTTTGTGTCAATATCATTCTTAGAAAAGCGACTATACAACTTTAAATAGACCATTGCTCTCACCAAGCGAGTGACAGTCTGCGTTTTGTGATAGATTTAAAACTTAAGCTTGGTGAAACTGAATGCAACAATAAAGAGGAAGTTGCTCATCATCATCATCTTATTATTATTATTATTATTCTCATTATTATTATTATTATTATTATTATTATTATCTTATTATTATTATTACTTGTTAGTATTACTTATCATTATCATTATTATTATTATATTATTATTTCATCATCATCATCATATTATTATTATTATTATTATTACTATTATTATTATCGTCGTAGTTCTTGTCTTTTGTACCGTGTACTGTCTCAGCCCTCACACTCCTAGGACTACGGGCAGGTGTGCATTGACACGTTCGATACGGGATGTAAACTGGTGAAGGTAATGCTACTGGATATGTTCAGAAACAACGGCTCTTGTCCCAACAAGGTCTGAACATGGGACTTTTGCAGCAGAGGCCAGTGCGCTAGACACTGTACCAGTAAATGTTCATATTAATTGAAAAGAAAATATTAAAACACACGATGCCACATAAGGAACGTGTCACAAACATACACACGCGCAAACAAACACTACAATATTGCTGACAAGATGTGACAGCAAGAGAGCTCTTTCTTAAACCGTGATTATATGGCATTCAAAATCCGCCCTTACTGTGACATTTTTAATCTAGTACTGTTAATTTGCAGCAAGTATCATGTATTGAAAACGTGACTCATGAATTAATAATTACACTGGACCCAGGTTTGCCATCAAGGTTATTCTAAGCAGACGTATGATTAGTGTATGCATCAATTATTCACGTCTACATCATTTCACGTGTGAACCCAAAATAGCTGCGCAGAACAATTCATAAATACTTTATGCATCAATATATTAAACAGAGGAAGAAAGCAATTATTACGGCTAAAATAAAACACACGTTCTAGACAAGTAGTAACTCCAAATAGCGAGAAACAGTTTGTCAGGTGGTACACGTGTTTTCGTTCGGAGATAGATGCCCATGCAAAAATTCTTAATTCGTTATGATTAGCCTCTGTGTGTGTGTGTGTGTGTGTGTAGTTTTAACGGCACTTATACCACATTACTATTTTATGCATACAAAATGGAAGCTAAGTGTCTTTCCCAAGGACACGCGTCCAGCCTTGACTGACCTGGGCAGGTATCGAATCCAGGAATCTTGGATTACGAGTCAGACGCAGAATCAATTTTCCTTTCGCCAGAGTAGAGATTACTACACCATACGCATCAGCATAACAAGTTACATATGAGCAAATTATTTTTTTATGTTAACATTTACCTTGTGTAAATTAGTGTTCATATTTCAATGCATGTTACAAATTTAATGAAAAATGGTTGCGAAATGTTTAAATTATGACAATTTTAATTCGCACATGATATAAAGTGGGTGTCAGATAAATGACGGAGATTAGATCTAAAACTCCACCAAAGTACCGATGTTCTTATGGATCACGTGATGCGCGTGTCTTTGTCGTCGGCAGCATTGGTCGGTATCGGCACGTTTTAGGGTTTGTGACATGCGGCGTAGTTAATTGAGAAACAGAGGGTGTAAATGAGTTGCATAAATAGAAGGGAAAAAAATCTATTGACTTTATTGTTTAGTACAAATTTCATTGTTGAAAACCATGTTATATTTTAACAGTATTTAAAAAGTCTCAACTTGAGAGTGACTCCAACTTCACAAAGTTTCTCAAAACATGTTTGCGACATGAAATTTTACGACAGCTTGTATTTGATACTTCTGAGAACATTTTTTTAGGTGTAGAGGTAGTAATACAGACGATAAATAATTATTGTTTTGGATCAGCACACTCATGGTTCAAATATTAAGTAAGTCCAATAATTTAAGGAAAATCTCACATTTTTGTCAGAGTTACAACAACACTCTTAAAAAAATCAAGATCGCATTACTGTATTTGAATTCTTGATAGTCAGCTGAATGTTCGGTGCAAACTTCATTGTTGAAAAAGCATATATTAGGAACGTATATAAAATCTGATATGGAAAGCATGAAGTGTTTAGTAAAACTGTGGACCTGATTTTTACGTGTTTCGTTTTGCATATGTTTAGATTTGTTTAGGAAAAAGAAGTAAAAGGTCAGGTATTCCCTGAGTGGTACAATACAACTAGATTAAAAGTTACGAAAAGAAAAGGAAAATAAAAATGCCAATGTTTAGGGAGGCCTAATAAAATATTGTAAGCTTTGATGAACTTTCTCATGCGTGCAGCCCCTGGCATCTTGAATCTCTACAACCAAATATATGTCTGTAACAAAGTTTCCTTTATAATATTATCACAGTGTTACGTTTTGACTAAATAGTTTTATGATATACACGTGTATAAAATAAATATAATATATTATCTTATTTGCGTTTATACTAGAGCATTAATGTTTAGAGTTTATCAGAAAAATTCTCTGTAATCGAAGAAAAACAACAACAACAACTAATAAAGAAATAAAATGCATACCAGGTTGATGTGACCAAAGGAATGGACATTGGAGGCAATAAGAGGAAATGAAAGTTCAAGAAGTAGAACAGATGCTTGTAAACTGTCGTGCGTGAATGTATGCAAGAGCACGTGTACATAAATGTGAGCGCACATCCATGATAGTTTGTGTGCTTGTATGCGATTGTGTGTTTCTGTGTGCGAGTGAAAGACAGACAGACAGACAGAAAGAAAGAAAGAAAGAAAAGAAAAGAAGAAAAAACGAAAGGGAAAACGATTTGATGGTGTAAAAAAGAGAATTGTAAATGTGAAGAATTAAAATTTAATCAGGGGCTTTATAAATTTATTATTGATATGATACATGACAGTTTAATCAGCGCCATTATAAATTTATTACTGATATTATTTACTCAAGGGGTTTATAAATTTATTATTGATGTGAAGCATTCATATTTTATCAGGGCCTTAATACATTTATTATTGATATAATTTAAATCCCGGGTTATATACATTTATTAGTGATGTGATAGATGATAATTTGCGAGTATTCTCAAAATATGGTATGTTTTAAAACTGATGCGACTGAAAACGAGATTCACAGGCTTTTCATTAATGTAATTACACCATTATTTAATGATCTAATAATATGATCGTCTTCATTCCATTTAACAAAAAAAAACCACTTATGTTTATTATTGATGTTGATGTTGTCGTTGTATTGGAGTTAAGGTGTGTTGGTAATTACTGTATCAATATCAATAAGAACAAATTCCGTTTGTTGGGTATAAATACCGTCAGAAGTTTGGCTGACATTGGCAATATATTTTATGCACATGATAACACAGATAAACACATCATCATTATCATCAATGTCGTTGCTGTCCTCCACTTTGTCATCATGAAGAATAAAGAAAAGCGACAACAAAAACTTAAACTATCACAACTTCTATCTGATATTAATCTGATGCATACATTAGGATGCATATGGGACGGTATCAGGGGTACATAACGGACGGTATCAGGAGTACATTTCGGACGGTATCAGGGGTACATAACAGACAATATCAGGGGTACATAACGGATTTATCAGGGGTACATAACGGACGGTATCAGGGGTACATAACGGACGGTATCAGGGGTACATAACAGACGGTATCAGGGGTACATAACGGACGGCATCATGGGTACATAGCAGACGGTATCATGGGTACATAACGGATGGTATCAGGGGTACATAACTGACTGTATCAGGAATACATAACGGACGGTATCAGGGGTACATAACAGGCGGTATCAGGAGTACATAACGGACGGTATCAGGGGTACGTAGCGGACTTATTCAGGAGTACATAAAATCTTGATCGATGTATCTATTTAAGTATCCAAAGAAGTACGCCCCAACTATCGACCGATTTTCATGCATATACAGACGGACGGATGGATGAATAAAGTTGTACTCTTCCTCCGTTAATGCCGATACAGGAGTACGCGCGCGCGCGCGCGCGTGTGTGTGTGTGTGTGTGTTAGATCCAGAAAGAAGGAATAACATTTTATTAATTGTTTTTTTATTATCATAGCTGACAAAAAAAGTGAGATCAAAGACTGGACAGAATAAGTGACCAACATACAGATAGACTGACTAATGAGAGAGAGAGAGAGAGAGAGAGAGAGAGAGGTGCTGAGCCGTGAACTGGCTTTTAGTTTATTGGTCTATAATTTGCGTTATCTTTGAAAATATTATCCCTAGATACACAGATCTGTATTTTAATCAAGTGTGTGAACTCCCTTTGCCCACAACGCTGAACCCATTACAACAATTTTCAAGTACAAATTCAATGTAATTTTAATCCTCAAAGTTGATGGTCAATAAGTTAACATGATTATGACATTATCTTCCTTGTTACAGGTAGGGGTCGATACATATCGCATTTGCTACACGCTTTTTAATGTCTGAATTTACCTCTTTATTTCTTGCTTCTGAAAAAGAAGACAAAATTATAAAGTTCTGCCAACAAAATAAAATGAATATTCCATTTTAAGTTAGATTCCAAATTGTTTTGAGGACCAGATATTTAAATCTCTGTTTTAGCTCACCTGATGGTAAGATCAAGTTAGATTATTTTATGGCACTGCTTGCCGTGTGCGTAGTGCACCAACATTGACTGCTTTAAACGTCTCAAAACCACTGGACCAATTTTTAATCAAATTTCTCAGCCAGCATCCTGGCATGAAGAGCTTTCAAATTTTTGCAAAAGATGCCGATCAGCCATCATTATGGTCGTTGTTCTAAAAAGAGAACAACTATCAATAACTTCTTCTCTAAAATAGCCAAACATAATTCCATTACCCACCCGCCAGCATCCTGCATAAAGAACAATCAAATTTATACAAATAATCAAATATGGCCCCCGTTACTAAAAATAGAGGGAAAGCGTCATGTTTGAATTCAGATGAGATACAAGCTGGGATAGAACAACCTTTTCTAAGATTTGTGATTTGAATGGGAGATTAGAAACTGGGCGGTAGTTCTTTAAATCGTTATGGTCTAGTGTTGGTTTCTTCAACAGAGGGTTTACAATGGCAGTTTTGAAAAATGATGGGAATTCCCCTGATGAGAGGGATGTATTAATAACATCAGTTAGTGAAGGCAATACTGGATCTAAGCACTCGAGTTCTGCTGTAGGAGGTAAGCAAGTTGTTAGGTTTCTTGGATGGCATGCATTAGTTTGGTTCTATTTATCATACAGAGGTTTCTCTTAGTAGCAGATAAAGGTGGAGGGTTAGGGACTGATACGTCAAGATGGCATATAATGCAGAGGTGATCTGATGCAAGTTCATTGGATACCAGGGACATAACAATTAATGTAACATAATTAAGGCATAACAAACATGGGATACCAGGGGCATAACAATTAACATAACATAATTAAGGCATAACAAACATGGGATACCAGGGGCATAACAATTAACGTAACATAATTAAGGCATAACAATCAGAATAAACTTTGATCTAACTTTCATCATATTTTAAAATTAGAATGTTGGCGCATTATTTGAAAACCGGACAATTTTATTGGCTTTAATAATCATACCTCTTGTCCACCTTGAATCTATTTAATCCTTCTACCTATGATCGGATCCAAATGACGAGTTACATGAACTTCTTACACACATTGCTTTGTTGTTTGTTTTGTAAATGCTGCAGGTTTTCCATCAAATATAGCTATTATAAAAAACAAAACAAAACAACAACAACAAAAACAACAACCCAAAACAAAACAAACAAAACAAACACAAATGGAAACATTCAAACAGCGGCTTGTGAAAATATCCTAACATAATGCTATAAAATTTGGCAGAGAGCATCCTCGAATAAAGGGTTTAAAACAGGGTAACATGGCTACGTTGGTAAAATTTGAAATACATTTAATTTAAAAGAAAACAAAACAAACAAGAGTTTTAGCAACCTGTCAGAAGTCACTTGGGATTAAAGTCTTTAAAAGTCGGAGAAATTATATTGATAAGTAAGCAAATAAAAATGAAAATACTAGCACAACAAGCAGAGAAACCTTGAAACAATTTATTTTCTTCATAGCATAAAATCAAACGTGTTGCAGTAACTTTACACAGAAAGCATCCTACTAACACAAACTTTTTAGGACCACTACTATAGCATGTAACTATCAGACTTATGTAGCTAGGTGAACGATCTCAGGCCCACTTTTATTGTATTGTTTTGCTCCCTTGGCCGTAATGCCAAGCAAGCTAATGGTATGGCTATGTGTACCTCGTGCGTCCATCAAAATTTGCTCGCCTAAACGACCTAATGCTGCCATTTATCATAAATTTTACCATTCTTCCAAACGAACTAAAGTTTATAAGGATGGAAGTGTTTTGTTAAAAAAGTTATCCGGTATAAAATGTTCTTTAAAATAATCAAGATGTTACGTTTAAACGACGTTGACATATTCTGTTTAGAATTAAGAGGTGCCACCCCTTAATTCAGTCATCGAAGTCGCTCGCAATTCTGTTATTTTTCAAGAGTGCGTCAAAAGTAGTGATGTGACACATTCAACAAATCCTTTCGTGACTTGTCTAATAGCAACATTCGCACATGGCATATAAACTGATTCAAGACGGAATGAAGATACACAAGCCCGCTTTAAAAAAAAAAAGGCGATCTGAGAAGAAAAAAAAGTGCATTAGATAAAAGTAAGACCAGGTTGTATATTTATGATCAGTTGAGGCGCTAAAATACTTTTAAAGCGCGAACTTGGGCTGTTTACAACGGTGGCGTCATCAAATCTTGTGTTCCAGCTTTCTACTGAAATCAGTTGACCCACGGATGTCGCCTATCAACATTGGACTAATTCGTAGACATGTGAAAAATGGCAGGTTTTCGTAGTTCGAGGGAGAAATTACATGGCTCATAATGTAATGAAACATCGATGTTATCTGGTTTTAATGGAACCAAATGATCTTTAAGACCATTATCTTTCAAGATTCAGTATTATTCAGACGATTTGGCATAGACGACTTTTTGCATGTAATTGCGGCATTGGGGCTTTAACTTTTAAAAAAAAAGATTAAAATCCACCAGGGTATTTTCAACCAATTTTGACAAAGACCATCTTAGCATAATGACCCTTCACGTTCCAGCCATCCGTATATTTAAAAAAAACCAACAACATAGAAATGTCCGTCATTACTAAATCAGGAAAACTTTTAAGCGTCATCACAAATACGAAAGAACATAATTTTACCATATTCGGCAGAAAGCATTCTTGCATAAAGACCATTCAAGTTGTACGAATTATACTGATCCGTCATCACTTATGACCACCATTACTAAAAGTAGGAAAATTTTCAAAAGAATTCTTCTACAGAAAATGGAACCGAATTTGGCCCGATTTAACAGCATTCTGGTATAAATCCCTTGTGATAGGAATTCGATAGGCCATTAAATATGAATGCCCTTATTTGAAAAGATATTTAAATGACATCTCAAGTTGAAACGTTTACAAATTTTACAAATTATTAACA
The DNA here is from genome assembly GCA_028554795.2 of Sinohyriopsis cumingii. Taxonomy (NCBI): domain Eukaryota; kingdom Metazoa; phylum Mollusca; class Bivalvia; order Unionida; family Unionidae; genus Sinohyriopsis; species Sinohyriopsis cumingii. Next base: position 46,038,992 of record CM068836.1, on the reverse strand, counting down.
TTTTCTGCAGTTACTTTAAATACAAAACCGTCGAACAAGTTCTTATCGAAAACCGCATAAGAGTTCACCAAATAGGACATGATGAAGCCAATCTAACATTTAATATGGCTGATATTACTATCAGATAAAACAAATTTTAAACGTATATAAACATCACCCTAACCCAGATGTTTTGGCCAAATGCCATGTCATTCGACTTTTAGGTTAATGTCAGCTAAGTGAGAAACCTTGTGCCCACTATGGCCTCTTGTCATTTTTTAAATTAAATTTAAGACAAATGCGTCATAAGTAACGTTATCAATAAGGAGCTATTATGTTGAATACAGACGTCCTTGTCTTACCTCTCCATGCTCACACAGGTCATAGCGCACCAATACGACGCTATCTATACTGACGTGGTGTCTGTGTAGTTTTGCTGACCAATAGGTGCAGTGTATCTATAATAGTGTTTCAGAGGTGAAAGGATGAAGCAGATGACAGTGCAAGAATTATAAACAGCCCAAGATAGGCCTCTATCGGCATGAATATATGTGATTTTGTTTCTCAAAATCATTTTAATTTTGGTTGTTTGAAAAAGTATAACAAAGCTAATAAAAGCAGTCTGATGAGAAAATATTGATTTAAATAATGGGATCGAGCAACCTATGTCACAACTGAAATAGCACTCCCATACATTTTACCCACTTAGATATAACTTTTTGAATTTTTAAAGTAACTGTTTGAAGTTTAATTTAAAACTATCACCAATGTATTCAGAACGTAACAGGAAAATCTGCAGGTATTGATAGAGTTATCAAGGACGTGCTTGTTTTCACAAACATTCGCTGACAGTTTGTAACCGTGTTATTACTTCAAATCTGTCCTCCAAATGTGTGTGAAAACAAGAGCATCTTTTTAAACAGCATTTTAGACACTCGCCGTTTCCTTTGTATTGGATGCGTACTGTGGGCATAGTCTCGACCAAGCCTTGCCATTTTTTTTATTAATAAATATCACTTAAGTCAAAGGAGGTAAAAATGAAGATGTGAGTTAGATCGGTTTTGGTGTAGGTAGCTGTCTATAACAAGTCTTAAAAAAACAGTTTTCAAGTATTCAGTATGTTTCTTTTTAAAATATATTTGTACCTAACAATATATTAGCTACAGTATTGTCGGACATTACACAAACTGCCTAACCTTAATTTTTCTTTCTTTGCTTTTTTCCTTTCGAAGGATGGATGATAAGCGGTCTACCTTGCACAATACTGCATTTTTTGAGAAAGTCCAAAAATCATTTGCATTTTCATTTCTGGAATTAAACCAGTCTGGCAGAGATAATGAATACCATTCTCTCGACTGTCTCCTTCAGAGTTTTCTTTTCTACTATTGAACTAATGCCTACACCCTTTAGTGTGTCATCGATTTTACGGACAGGGTAATGCTCAATACTTTAATAATTTAATACCTCTCAAATTTTATCCAGACGATGCCGTCAAAATGATGTCATTGAGCTACCGTGATTAATTGGTGGTGGGGTGGGGTAGGTTAGTGAAGGAATGATGTGTGTGGGTGTGTTCCCTTTCTATTATTCATATGCTTCTCTGTAGTAGAACCTCTTATAAGTGAAGCAATCTTGGAAGTCATTGCTCTCAAAATTCCCAGCATTTATTCTTAATATAAAAAGTAAATCCCAAGTTATGACACTTTTTCTTCTTCTCCAGTTTACAACTTGAATACGGAATAAAGGGGCACACAGGAAACTTAAACTGATAGGGAGCTTCTTTGGGAACTAAGAATGTATATTTTAAGGGAGAAGTGTAAATGTCAAAACGAAAAATATATACACCACAATTCTTTTCTTAAAAATTTGATGATTCAAGAGAAAAGGTTCACTAAAGAAGCTGTAACCCTACTCATTATTGAATGCAGAACAATACTGCCCTCAGATCGCGGGGGAAAAACTACACCGTCCTCACTGATGGTAATAATGATGATGATGATAATGATGATGATGATGATATGAACGAATATTTACATCGCATAAAGGAGTGCACTGTAATAAATTATGTGGGGAAAATGACAATTTTGTTAAAAACAAGTTCAATGTCAAAGATGTAAGCAGATCAAAAGACAATGCAACAGAACATAACATGCAAACTTACCATTCCTTGTGATCTATAAAATTGGTACTGTCGCCAGATTATGGTGTTTAAAACGTTTTGTTGTTGTAGGCACAAGCTTTTTTATCACTGATTTTTGGCAGGTAACACAATAACCTGATTTTAGTTATTTTAACCTAACTTTGAGCGTCGTTACAGAAGTTCTGATTGTTTGACGTTTTAGCACTAATTAAATTTTGTCACGGCTCAGCAGTTTATAAATAGGGCCGGGATATTTGAAGAAAAATCGTTTGCACCATAGGATCTCTCCTCCACTTTAACATACAACATCAAATTGAAATATTTTTTCCTCTCAGTGTTTATGATTAAATTATGCAGCTATACATTTTCCAAACTAAGTAATGATATTAATTATTTATTAAAATACCAAAATACTTACGCCGATAGTGGGCTCATAGGTCAAAGGTTATTTCTTGCCTAAATCAATGAAATGCACAAATGATGACTAGAATCAATCAAAGCGTCTTGATGACTAGTAATGTAAACATTTCCACCCTAATGGCCGATTAAAAAAACGGAGAAGTTAATATGATGGATAAGAAAGTGAAACAATTTATGGACGAGGTAAATTACGCAGATATATTATTTGTATATTTAACTCGGCCAATTAATATTGTCTTTTCATGAGTCATTCAGTAATGAATGATTATTTTCCACTTGTATAGGTCAAGGTGAAGGAAGTGGCAATAGACGTCCCCATTAATAACTCGCTTGGCAAATTGATATTTAAATCTTTAAAATAATGTTTGTAGTAGTGGAGTCAAAATCAGAGGCATACATTATATAAATACACTAAGTTCAGTCAGGTATTACGATCGTTCATTCTTTGATCTTTAATGAGTCCATCAACCCGCCCCACAGTGTGGTGGATTCGACAGAGGCTATTTAGGTATATGGAGAACTCGCCCCATGGAGAACTCACCCTGGGAGAACTTGCCCCAACGTATCTGGAGAAGTCGCCCCAGAGTGATTGGAGAAGTCGCCCCAGAGTGGTTGGAGAAGTCGCCCCAAATGGTTGGAGAAGTCACCCCAAAACTTGTCACCTAGAAAACCTATTTAATATTAATCTTTGACATAAATAAGTTATTTAAAAGATAGAAATGCGTAACTTTGAACAATACTGTTAGCAACAAAGATGTTGCAACATGGTGGTTACCATATTATTTAATCGCATTTTGAATTGTTCAATTACCTAACTGAGATTATAATTCGTGATAAACATTCACACTGAAATTCAAATATACCACCCCACACACGTCATTTTTCCATTGAAAGTGTTTACTTAAGCCCTGTATATGTCGGACTATTGTTACCGATCATTGCTGTTTGCTGTTGTTGCTGCTGTTTAGTACTGTCACCATTGTCAGGATTTATAGAAGACTTGTTTGTCTGAAAGTTACCAAACACGAGATGATATAGTCATCTGTGTGATGTCCAAGATGGTAAGAAATTCATCATGCAGGCCTGATTGTTACGTCATATAACAGATTATTTTATAGTTTCCTAATTTCCCTCATAAGTTTTGTCTCCCTCCATCAAAAGCAGACCGTTCATTGTAACTGTTAATTAAACTATTTATTTTCATTGAATGACATTATTTAACATGGAATTTGATCTTGGCCTCTTATTTTAGTAATATCTAAATTATATCAGCGAGTACCCATTTTAATAGTTACAAACCTGGGTTAGAATAACTGAAATACATTTTGATTATCTGATGGCTTCACTCCGTCTGTTCTAGATTATATGCTGCACCTGTATCCAAATTCTATTTTATTATGTTTGTCATTCCAATGTAATGGTGCAAATGTCATCATAGCAAAGTGTATATTTCTTTTTGATCATTTGGTAAATTTCAGTAAGTTCAAAGATATATGCAGTGATATCAGAATCATTGTCAGATTTGCTGAGATCATTCTTTTCATCGGACATCTACTAAAACAACAGGAACACTTGTTTATAAATTAATATTGTTGGTATCAAGGGTTCATTTACGGAAGTGTTTAGAAGTGATTTGATTGCATACAAAAAGCACAAGTAATTTTTCATAAATCTGATATAAACATGATTGTTCTTAACCCATTTTGACAAAATCTATGTAAGTCCCATGCGTGACTTATTTAAATTCATCCATGTTCAGATATATGTAATTAATTTTATCAAATGTACTATTAAGTAGTCAGTCATTTTTGAGTAAGTAGAGGGTTCAGATTGTAAAACAGATCGTTGAATATTTTTGCCTTGATTGAATATCCGAATACATTTGCTTAAATTCTGTTAGATGATCCTGCGCTTGGTACTGAGTAATATGGGATATATTGCCATTGTTTTCCATCAGTGCTCATCTCTGACAGTTATATGGCAAAACTGTTTCAGTATTGGTAGCAAAAAGTATTTGTTTTGAAATCCTTATTTTAGGTCGTTGTTGAACTCTGATATTTATATTATAAAATTGTATTAACATGGGTATTGGAACAATCCTCATTTTCTTACTCTTTTTTTTTCTTCATCTTTGAAAAGTAAGAAATTATCTACCAAATGAAATAACATTAAAGACATGTTTATGCTTTGTCATTCAATGTTTCCAACATCAATTTATTATGCACCTTTGATTTTGTGTATAACTGCATCAGATGAATATGTATTTTTCTTTACACACTTACGTTCAAGACTGTTTTCTTCTCACTGTATAATAAACCCTTCCTTCCCATTCTGCATTCATCATGTTTGTGTAATGTTGATAATGGAAAAATAAATAACTTATAATTGAAAGCCTGTGTGTTCATATAAACTCGTTGGATTTTTTATATCAACACATACCGGAACACCATGAGAAAATTGAAAAACAAAATGTCACTGTTAACTTTCTTGATTGATATATATATTATACTAACGTTATTCATTTATGCGGTAATTATTCTCAAACTCGGACCAGGCTGATTTGATACAAATTACTGACTGATACGGCTCAGATTTCTGGTTGATTTGGCCCAACTTCCAAGCCAATTTGGACCATGTGAAATATTATTCAGTTCAGTCCAGGATTTAAATGTGACATTTAAATTTATTTTTTTAGAGAAGATCTTCTCATTATGTCTCAAGTATGTCGATCAGTTCAAATGTGCATTTAAGGTAACAAAATCCCGTTAGTACGCATTATCATTGTGTTGTTATATGTAGTAAAATAACGAAATCCTGTTTATTTTGCATCGGCAATTTAGTAGTGAAATATTTTTTAAGCTTCTCTTTCAACTTTAAATAGTTTCTTTTGTTGAGAAATAATAAAATTACGATACAGAAAAACAAATAATAAACTAAATGATGGGCATAGTACAAGTGATCTTTCAGAAACCATCCAAATTCTGCACATTAGCCATGATGATGATGAACTCAGTAGCAACCGCATTTCCTGAGTAGATGTCAATGATGTTTTTTATCAAGTTCAAGTATCATTCGTCAGTGGTTAGCAAATCTCAATGAACAATCACATTAAATTGTACAGTTAGAGAGATGATACTATAAACCTTTGGCTTATTGACAGTCAGCACCAATTCAGTCGATTTCGTGTTATAGAGGTCCATGCCATAAAGTCATCTCAGGATGACTTTGGTTATTAGGTTGGAACCCTTTCAAATATAGAACTACAAATGTCACATCATGCTTACACCCGCTCTATTTTTCCAAATAAAATGCATATAATGATTTGAAGAGCAGATCAAAAAGGGACAGAGAGCACTTCTTTTTCATTAAGTAAAAAGCAGAGTTGATCCAAAGGAAAAGTTGAAAAGTTGCACATTTTATGGATTTAATAAGTTATTAAGTTGAAAAAAAACAACAATAAATAAAGCTGTAACAACCATGTGGCGACATCTCAGAATTAATATATATGATCCTTGGGCGACTTCTCCAGGGGCAGTGGGACGACTTCTTCGACCACCATGGGGCAACTTCTCCTGACATCTGGGATGAGTTCTTCCAGGGTGACTTCTCCATGGGGTGACTTCTCCATAATTCATATATTTACAACTGTCGGATATATAGCCATTTCAAGGTGTCCGAATGTCTGTTATATAGCTAGTCCTAAAATGTAAGACATAGCACATGTTGTTTTTGTTTTAGTGCTGTTTGTCTTACTACCCAAATAATGGCCTTGTATCGTGTGTGTATGAGTAGTCAAACTTTCAGGAATATCTCACACACTTGGCAGCCTATATCGACACTCTTCCACTAATTTATGTGTAATTAATATACTTACTGTGCTGTCTTTATCCTGGCAGAATGAAAATATGACACTAGCAAATGGATGCATTTTCATGTTCCATTGACTTTCATTTGAATTTGTTGAAGTGCAACTGTGGTCGAGGTATGCCAAAGTATGTTTAAATAGGTTTATGTGGGGGATATGTTTCTTGAATTAAACAAAATGTTGCTTACAGTTCCAATAGGCATAATTTATTTTTATTCATTTCATTAAAGAATAATATTTCAACATAACCTGATTTCGGCATTCGCTAATTTCATCGCTTTCCAGCCAACTGAAATATGGGCCAACGAAACTTGAAATCAGGTCCATTTCTTTTGTGAGAATTTGAATTTATTAGAAAAAAGACACCAGGGTAAGTAAAGTCTGACAAAAACATTATAACTTTACTTTGTAGAAAAGCATCGTTATTGGTTGCCAGTTGTGTGTGAAATTTCTGAAAATTTGACTTTTGTTACACTGTTAGTCGACATCAAAACTTGCTACACAGCGCTGTTAGTTAGGCACTAAGACGCATCACCCACCCAGAACAAAAATATCAGGTGATGTGTCTTATGCTGTAGGACTATTATATAGCCAATGTCTGGTGTACCTGACTGTCGGGTAAATAATCTCCTAAATGACATTAAACATGACAGAAGTTGTATGCGACAGATATGCTGCCAAGAACCTCTAGGGATGTGGTATTAAATATGGCCAACAAATCCACGATAAACAATAAATAATACACAGACACATTCACCCGGAGCAAGCAAATTTTCTTCTCAAACATATTTGTCTACATATGTGTAACAGATTGATGAAGCAGATTGAGTGGTAATGTCAGCAGTTAACTGTTTCTGTTCTGTATTTTGTGTATATTCACAAAGAAATTGAGTAGTAACATTTTTTTCCTTCCAGTTCAAAGTAAAACAACATATTTAATCCCAAACAATCAATATGAATTATATGCACATAGTTGGGCTTGAACTTGGTTCATTTGCATGCAAAGAGGCAATATTTATCACTAGACCACACAAGAGTCTAAAAGTAGTTATAAATTCTTGGACATAATACTAGGTGCTGTAGGAAAAGATGCCGTGATATCGTGTTACATCCGGGTATCTCCCAGAGCTACAAGTCAACAGTCAATATAGCAGAGAGTAAACATGACCATGACGTTGCGAAAGTATTGAAGGATGAGTTGATGAATATTCAGCACAACATTATATCAGTTTGATTTTGTTATCATTATTATCATTTTCACAACCATCATTATTATAATGATGATGCTGATGCAAAATGTCAGTAATGTCAGAACCTGACCATTTACTTATCTGAGGGTTTTATGTATTGGGCCGAAAATGTGACCTTCAAATAGCTTGAGAAAAGCACTCTTGCTCTGATTTATGAAAAATCTAAATCCGTCAGATTATTTAGGAATGTTTTTATCGTGAGATAAAACAAAAACACAATATCTTCCTCTAGTCGTTTAATAGTTGGACCCTAAGACTGGGTACTTAGTCAAAATTCTGTGTTCACATATTCCTTTGTGAAGGTTAATAATATGTGGAAATTAAATAGAAACGATATAACTGTCATTCTTTTCAACTTATGAGTTTGACTGGTAATTTAGAAAGGGTTGTATTCAGATTTGTCAGTTTCATTTGTAAGTCATCTGGCATTTTCATATCAGCTGGCTGGCTTCATAAGTAAAGGATTGAGCAAGGAGTTCGAAGAGATTCGTTTTCATTCCTAAAATAAAGCTGGTATTGGACAATAAATCTCAGAGTTGAAATGGCATGTGGCCATATAATTTCATTGCCAATTTCTGAATAATCATCGGCAAATTTATTTAATTCCCATTTTCATAATGTCTGCTGCAGATGACAGGATTGTACAAATCACACAGCGACATGACATCTGTGCAAAAAGGTAAAGATCATCCATTTTGGTGCATTTTTTCATCAGAGATATACTTATTATTAAAACCTGAACATCCTCCAATTGTCAACTGCTTCGGTGGCCTAGTATTTAGAGCGGCTGCATCAGATGCAGGAGGTTGTGGGTTCGGTCCCTGGCCAGTCATACCAAAGACTTTAAAAAATGGTACTAATAGCTGCCTTGCTTGGCGCTCAGCATTAACTGGTTAGTATTAGGACTGGTTGGCCTAGTTTCAGGATAATGTGACTGGGTGGGACATCATGCTACATGTCTGCAGCATGATGCTCCAGTGCTAGACATCACTTTAAACTGCCACACTGCAGACATGGTAGCTATATGACTGAAATATTGTTAAAGATACATTAAAAAAATAAGTATGCTCCTATTGCAGAAAATTGATGCACTATTTTGTATATTGTAATGGATAAGTGCATCTTTTTTAGCAAGACTAACCAGATGTACCTATGGCAGAGAACAGGATGTAAATTTGTGATGTCATAGTCATTTTTTCCTAAAGTCCACAGTGATGCAGCAAAATTATATATTTTATTTCAGTGAATTAGCAAAATTATTTCTCTTGGAAAATAAAGTATTTCATGGCCTAAGAAAAAATAAATTGTTATATTCACAACAGTCAGGTATATAGTCATTTTGAGACTGTACCTAATGGTTGTATAAATAGGCACTGTACTACCTATTTATAATGAAAAAATAGGTAGTACAAAAAGTATTAAAAGACTGTACCTAATGGTTGTATAAATAGCCCTTTCAGGACAAACCTGAAATAACTGTTGTGTACCTATTTGTATAAATTGGCAATACATAAGACTGTTGGGTGTAACATCATTTTGAGATGAAAAGATGAATGATATAATAAAGTAATTATAATATAACAAATATAAATAAGGTATGTAACAATGACACAGTACATACATAAAAACAGTCTAATACATACATAAAAAGACATGGTCCATCCCAAAAATGTACAAACTTTAGCTTGCAGTGTTTTAATTTTTTAGAAGGGTAAAACAACAACAGAAGCCTCCAGTCTTGAGCTTGATTTAATGTGTTAAAATGTCTCTGAGAAAAAATGTTGTTCATTTAAATATATTTTACTGCTACAAATGTAGATAAATAGTGATGGGCTACAAGTTCTTGAGATTTAGGATAATCCCTACTCCTAAAACTGATTATAATACCATATGTACTTGAGATTTAGGATAATCCCTACTCCTAAAACTGATTATAATACCATATGTACTTGAGATTTAGGATAATCCCTACTCCTAAAACTGATTACATGTATCATACCATATGTACTTGCATTGGGGTCAAGTCCAGCTGCAAACAACGTATACAGTATTTACCATATATCTTCAGTTACATTAAAATAAATGATTTCTTTCTGTCCCAGAACTTATGGTAAAACTTTTTTTCCACCTAAGTCCCAAGATGTAAGAAACAAAATAAATTTTGTGTTGAATTTGCATACCCCTAACTGTATGTTAGGGAGTAAAATAGATAAACAAAACACTTATTTGATAATAAAATGAAGAAAAAAAATATATTGTTATAATTTTTTTCTTTTGTTTTCTTCATGAGCAATTTATGAAAGACAAAGATATATCTGCAAACTTCACATACGTAGCGTATGCATCCATAGTACAGTGTGTATCACTTATGTCAGATATCACACAACCATTTGCTTCAAGTCACCAGCATGACCTGGTGTAAGGTGCAGTATAACCACGATTGTATTATATCCAGGTTAACTAAATGATAATATCTCACAAATAAAAATCATTATTTGAAAATACATTCACTGTGAGTACAAATGACAATCTTTTCACTAGCATGGGTTGCAAAAAGTATTATTAAAGCAAGTTATTGCCTAGTATACAATTTACCCTGCAAACGTCAATGCCCTTTTGAATTAATTATGATTAAAGATTGCAAACAAATAGAAGCCTGGGTGGTGATACACAAGTAGTAGTGAGCAGTAACTTATCGCTTGAACTTACCAGATGGATATCAAATACAAAAGTTATTTTATTACAAAGCAAACTGCCCCAGGGAGCTGACCTGGGGTTCTTTTAAATGTGCCAATCCCAGAAGATTTGGAGGAGAAAATAAATTCATTTGATAAATTCGTGAAGGCCAGAAGAGATGGTGATGATTTTGCTGACAATATAATCATTAACACAGATGAAACTTCAGTGTACTTTGATCTTGTTTCTGAGTTAAAAGTGAGAATTCACACAATTGGTGCAGTTTCTGTAGCAAGGGATGTGTTACCTCCAATAATTTTTCAATGCATGAGGGAGCTAAAAAATAATGATGCATCAAAGGATAGAACATATGTGTGCAGGAGAAGGGATGGGTTGATGAGATGATGCCCCAGTAGAATTAAAGAGTTTTATCTCAAATAAAACAGTTTCATATTTTAAAAAAATAAAATTAAGTTTGAGCACATTTTTGGATGTAATTTTCAAATGATTTAAAAGGTGTCCCACAATTTATGACAAGAAAATGACGTGTCCCATAACGTACTGTACAAAAAAATTACTTAAACATTAATTTATCATGTCCCAAGAAATACTGTGTACCAAAATATAAGGTAAATATGGTACCCTGATCTGTTGTCACATTTTGTCTAGAAGATTAGGGTCAGTATTATTTGTTCTATTAATTACTGCTAACAAACTGAATAGACTTAGTCCTGCCTATGCTTTGTATGATGGCAAATCTGAGTTGGTCAAGTATTCATTTGGACTTGACTTAGAAGCAAGTATAGGATGACATAAGATTAATTCTCTCGGTGCTTAAGCTCTGTTTGATACTTAAACAATATCAATTTTCTTTACTTCAACCTGAGAGTTTTACATATCTCATAATGACATGGTGCTGCTTAGGTGTAATGACAAAAATAAGTTTTTTGATGAGTGCAGTTCATAGACAACAATATTTGCTCCAGTGTTTTGAGGATTTTTGCATATTTTGAATCTGTAGGGTATTTTCACCAGAACCCTGAAACAAATTTTGGTATCAACAGTATGATCTTATTGACATGAAGATGTTAAATTAACAAAATATTTATTACCAAATTTGGTATGTTGGAAATTACCAAGAATATCAGAGGTGGTTTCAGTACACAGCAGGTAAAAATAATGAAATGTTCTTATCTTGGATTCTTGGAAATTCTCTTTGGCCATCCAAGTGTCAGTCCCTTAGAGGGACTCTTGTCTTCATACAGCATGGGTTGTACATTGATAGACACTAAGAAAAACTGAGTACTAGCCTTAATGATTTCCACAAGTTTTTGTTCTGCAAACTTCATTGATGTCCACTAACCCTAAATATATGAGTGGGTGAGCATATTATGTGGTGTCATAGTGTATGTTATTGCCACTTGGAAAATTTGGAAATGGTAGATGTTCAGAGATGCATTTTCCTGCACTTTGAGGATAGTTTTTGATGATCATGTTGATGGTATTTCATGTATATTATTTCTGAATTGTCAGCAGAGAAACAAAAATTTTCCAAGAAAGAAAAGATCTCAAGGGAAACAGTGGTAAAAACAGAACTCCATTTTTATTCTGCAAACCATCACATCATACAGAATCATGTTGAATTATAAGACGCACACACCTGTTAGAAGTTGTTAATAGGAACTGTTTAGTATCATGACCTGATTCTGCATGAAGTGTTGGTACTTTGAAATGCTGGTGCTGGTCAGCAGCAGGGTAGGTATTATGGAATGTAAATAATCACACCATTAGGTTGAAACAGTCAATTTTCAACATCCAAAGCTTCAGCAATTCCTAAATGTGTCAAGAAATCATGGCTTGATGAGGATTCTAAGGTGCCAAATATAGATTGGAAAAAGGTCTACAGAATTTTGAATGCTAATCCATGAGCTGGATAACTGGGCAAAAATCTCATTGTACCATTAGAGAAAGCATGAGAAAATCATGGAGATCCTGCTAGCTGTAAAAGTGGTGCCGAAAATGGTGGGGGCAATTGTCTTCAAAATTATACTTTGTAAATTTAACACTACATACCAGAGAGAAGCCATTACAGGTGTATTTGCTTATTTATGAGTCCATTCAAGGTATTCGCTCCATTTGTTTCTATCATGTATGAACAGTGTTCAAATCTGACAACTTAATTTCAATTGGATGTGGTGGCTTGCCTCTGCATCAAATGAAATTCACAGACCCGAAGCACAGAAATATGTGCTTGATCCACCAAGGTGTAGTATAATTAACGGTTAATATATCAGAACTCAGATCTATGAACGACATTGAAACCTCACAAAAACAAATTTCAGCTTTTAAAATTTTCTTTCCACACTGGAAGTGTTACAATAGTTTAAATTTGACAGCTCATTTATATCCAGAGTCATATAAAAATGTGGTTTGTTTATGTAATCCAGAAAAAGGTATTGCACTACTGATTGTCAAGTCTAGTTGGCACTAAGTGAGGGAAGCTAAGGCAGGCATATTTCTGAGTGGAAGATTCCATATACTTACTCAAAATATTATATAAATTAGCATTCTTGAAATACCAGGCAAATTATGTGGAATGAAAGGCTTCATAAACAAGCTTTGAACATCAGACCCCTCATTGGAGAGTGGCATCCCTTGTTTAGAACAAGTCATTAAGATGAGGGTGGACTGTGCAACTTGCTTATAGGACACACATACCTGACCAATGCATACCACCTGGTGGGTGAACTTCAATCAGACTGCATGTCTTGCCAGTGTCCACTGATAGTGTCCACTTTGTCCTTTTCCCTGTCAGTTTATTGACCATACAACACAGGCTTGTCAAGTTTATTTTTAGTTAGTTTTAGATAGTTGAAGACATTCTTGTTGAGTTTATGGACCTTCCTCAAGTGAGGTTATAGACAATATGGACCTTCCTAGAGTGAGGTTATAGACAATATGGACCTTCCTCGAGTGAGGTTATAGACAATAGAATACTTTCATGTTGATTTTATGGACCTTCCTCAAGTGAGGTTATAGACAATATGGACCTTCCTCGAGTGAGGTTATAGACAATAGAATACTTTCATGTTGATTTTATGGACCTTCCTCGAGTGAGGTTATAGACAATAGAATACTTTCATGTTGATTTTATGGACCTTCCTCAAGTGAGGTTATAGACAATATGGACCTTCCTCGAGTGAGGTTATAGACAATATGGACCTTCCTCGAGTGAGGTTATAGACAATAGAATACTTTCATGTTGATTTTATGGACCTTCCTCAAGTGAGGTTATAGACAATATGGACCTTCCTCGAGTGAGGTTATAGACAATAGAATACTTTCATGTTGATTTTATGGACCTTCCTTGAGTGAGGTTATAGACAATATGGACCTTCCTCGAGTGAGGTTATAGACAATAGAATAATCTCATGTTGATTTTAATGACCTTCTCCCTTATGAGACAGAAGGTTTTCACTGTGAACTTAGTTAAAAAGCTTTATGATAAGATATCACCAGATAAAATATTGGACATTATAAAAGAAGGTGGTTTATATAACAAATTTTGACCCATTATTTTAAGGATTTTATATTTGTACCTTCAGCTTTGAATTATTTCGTTATTATTTATATTTCATGTATAAGCCTTTTAAAGAAGTTAATATGCTTTACCTTTTATCCTTGAGGACTACATTGTTTTTATTTATTTGGAAGGGTCTAAAGTGATGAACAATTTGTTTCTATATATTTTGGAATGTTTTGATTTTCAATCATAATTATATAGCCAGTATAATGCTGACATTTCATTAAACCGAAAACACACACACACACACACACACACTTTTTAAAATGCTTATTGTAAATCATTTCCAAATTAGGAAAAGTGTTTGGAAAACATTTGTATATCAGGAATAATGTAAACAATGTAAATCATGTTATGAAAAATTTCATAACAAAAACAGCAAACACCATAATCAAGATTATAATATTGTAAGAAAAACGTACCTTTCAGTAAGTCTCCTGGGTCATCATATTCCAGTCTTATAATTGCAGTTAACAACCAACATCATTGCACTCAGAGTGGCCATGTTGATCAAACAGCAATAAGAAAATGTCAGCACTAGAAGTGGTCATGTTGATGAAATAATAAAATGTAAGATCCACCTGGCATTCTTGCTTAGGGAGAGAACTGTTTCTGTTTTGTCCAAGACTGAGATGTATGGCTGCGCACATTCTCAGTACACTTTGTCTTTTTACCGCAAAAAGTTGATGCCGTTAAACAATATACCGATATGTTAATAGTATGGTGTAATTAAAACTTGTTCAAAACCCTTTAAAATGGGGGGGAAATTTACGCTTTGAAGTTTATGACAATATGCACGAAGTCAGCTAATATTTTGTAATAGTGATTTGTAGCATGACTAATTCTGTTGTCTTGTTTATAGATATTCTGTATCACGTTGTAATAGGACAATGGCGAGTGTTCGATAAGGAAACAATTACATGTGTTATTGATACAGCACTGTTTGATAGTGAGTAACTTGGAAATATTCTTGCATAATGCAAACAGAGGAAAGCCTGTGTGCTGTCAGTCTCAGAGGGGTTATCAAAATCGACTTAACCTTGGGTTGATTTATTATTGTCATATACATTGTACTGTATACACTGTATTGTTATAGAAGATAGATCTTGATAACTTACTATTTCTACAGGTAGAAAGGTTCAGAAAAATTGTGCTGCTTATCAATAATGGAAAGCATTATTGCAATGGACTTTATTGTACTTATAGTGACAATGAGGATTCTTTGATTAAATTTGCCCAGAATGGCATGATGGGAAGGGAAACATTGATACTGGTTCATATGGCATATGCTTAGAAAAATGAACTTCCCATGTGTAATGTTTGCTGCATTTTAAAAAAAATATAATGTACATGTAATACCTTGTACGTGGAACCATTTTTCTTTGAGACAAGTTTTTGGATTACTTTGTTGGAATTACAGATTTCATTTCTTAGTCAGCTACTGTGATATTCTGGCTTTCAATAAATCATATATGACAGTTTGATTAATTCAAGAACTTTATATCTTGGACAACACAACTTTAGCTTTTGGAACTAAAGGGATTTTTCAACTTGACAGGAAAGTAAGTTTTATTACTTGCCCCGATTCAGAATGGTTTTCAAGATGGATTTTATGTGTTCTTTGGAAAGTAGATAAAAACAAGTATTTTGACAGTTGTCCCTGAATAGGACAGACTTTTTAAAAAAGTGTTGTAACTGCTGTTAGTATATGCACAATTTGGAAAGCGGTGTTGAATATTTAGTATGATGGAAGCAGATGAGAAAAGAAGCAATCCAAATGTGATCTTCAGAGAGAAGGTATATTGTGTATATAGGGAATACACTTTCTGAAGATTTATTGTTGTTAATGATCTTGATTATACCTCTGTTTTAGAATCCTTTTTGTTGTTGGTTGAAATTCAAACACATGATATTCAAATTTGCTATAGAATTTCTTTCTTATCAGATTACCTTTTGTTAGTTTTGAGGTATATATACTTGCTTTTAAGTCCACTGGCAAACAACATAGACCCTGATCTGCCATTACATAATTTCATATATTACCCTCATGTCCTCACAGGACAGTTGTATTAAAGCCAAGTGAGCAAATGGCATGGTCCAGAGTCCATATTTCTATTAGAATCTTATCATGGTTTATATCAACAAAATCTTGAACTAGTTCAACAAAGAGTGAGGTTGACATATTAATGTGGTGATCTTGCATCAGATTGGATAAATTTCTTACCACCCTGGAGGCCACATTGCAGTTTTGGAATATGAGACTCTGTTATTCAGCATTGGATTGGATAACTGTTACCACTCTGGAGGCCACATTGCAGACTCCATTATTCAACATCGGATTGGATAACTTTGTTACCACTCTGGAGGCCACATTGCAGTTTTGCAATATGAGACTGTATTATTCAGCTCATGGAAGATTTTATAATGAGTGAGATCCCAAAATACTGTTGAGGTGATTTTGCATCTGATGGGCTGAACCTTTTGGAGGACATATCCCTGATCCAGTTTTGATCAAACTTGTAATGTGTGCTTATATCATCAAGATCTTTGACATATTTAATAATAAACAAGATCCATGCACATTGAGGAGGTAATGTTACATCTGATTAGCTGTGCATCAAGACATGCTGGAAGCCATATTTCTGACCTGATTTTGATCAGACTTGAAATATGGACTTTTGTCATCAAGATCATTGATGGTTTTATAAAAGAACGAGATCCATGGTATTAATGATGTAATTTTGCATCTGATTGACTGAACTTGTTACCATTCTGGAAGCCATATTTGTGATTTGACTTTGATCAAATTTAAAATATATGTTGATATCATCAGGCTCTGGGACACATTTGAGCATAAGTGAGAGCCTTGCATATTAATGTGATGATCATGTATCCGATTGGCTGATCTCATCACTACACTCTGGAAGTCATATTGTTGATCAGATTTGAAACATACATCTACACGTAGGCTTATATGACCAAGCTCTTGCATAGGTTGGATAATGTGTAGGATCCATACATATTAGTGAAAATATATTACATGCAGTTTGCTGTTCTTGTTATCACTCTGGAGTACTGTCTGGTCTAGTTTTTGATCAAACTTGGTATCTAGGTTGAAATCATTAGGATGAATACAGTTATGAGCAAGATCCATATATATCAATGAGGTATGTGTATGTATGTGATTTGGATTTGTAACATAGCTTTAGCAGGATTTTGGTCAATGTGCTATGATGTCTGCAGTGTTTTGCAGTTTATAGTGATGTCTTAGTGCTGGGGCATCATGCCGCAGACATGTAGAAAGATATCCCACCCATTCACATATCCTGAAACCAGGCTGACCAGTCCTAACACTAACCTCTTCATGCTGAGGGACTAGTGAGGCAGCTGTTTGTACCATTTTTTTAATAAGTCTTTGGTATGACTATGAGTTTGAACTGAGATGATCTTTCATATGATTGGCTGAACTTCATACACATGAAAGACTGTTTCTGATGTTTAATCAGACTTACTTAATATCCTAATAATGTCAAGATGTTTGGTGATTTTTATTATGAGCCAGGTCCTAGATTTGTGGTGTCCAGCCTTTTTGGGTTGGGGGCCAAAACAGATTAAATGCTTAAGGTCACAGGCTGCACGAGAGAGAACAGTTCCTTATTTCTAATTTCATATTATCAAATGGACTGCCTTCATGACCTTAGGCTGTACAGTGTGAAGGACTGAGCTACACCATGATCTTGTATCTGACTGAGTTATCTGTTTCCACTTTAGAGCCTGTATTTTGAATAGGATTTTGATCTGACTTGGTAAATAGTCCTTTGTCATTGAGATCTGGGCTGAGCATGATCATCTGGCGATAAGTGAAATTCATGCATATCATATCACTGATGTTACCTTGCATTTGATTGGCTGAGCTTGTCGTAAATCATGCAACTATGTTTCTGATCAAATTTGCTAAGTAGTCTTATATTAATAGGAATTTTGTTGGATGAGTTTGATTTTGAGGAAAGATCTGTTCATATTAATGAGATACATTGCCTCTGATTGGCTGAGCTTGTTACCTCAATAGATTAAAAAAGGTCAGAGTTTCTGATTCAGTTTCTATTAAAATTGGTAAATGGGTTTATATCATCAAGACCTTGTATTACTTTTATTGTGAGCAATTTAATTAATTCATTATCTTTAGGAAGAAATTTTTTAAAAATAAGGATATAGTAAAATAGATAACACCAACATTGTACAAAGTTAAAAAAATAGTTTACATTGAATGGGTTCATACAATATTGGATAAGCCTACTTAGTGAAATGGTCAACTGTTATATAAGCCAGCTGGGCAGTATTTGGGTCTCTTTTTCAACCCAGCTTCCATATGCAGACTGATCACATATTTTGGGTCCCTAATAAACCTTTTCTAATGCTGATTAAGTCTCAGTATTCTGGTCTTCTCCATGAATAGGCTCAAAAATGTTCTAAGTAGGTTAAAAAAAAATATATTTGACTGATAGAGCAGTTCTTGCCAGTCCCCTTGTAAATTTTTTTTTCCATCAAAGCATTCAAAACGTTTTATTTATTAAAAAACCCTCCATTTCACTATTTTGACATCTAGTTCTGCTGATGATCCTGCTAGGATCTTTCAATGAAAATTTCTGTCCTTTCTTCAAGGCTGCATGAGGGTGACTGAAAATTGGCACAACTTTAAAAAATATTGAAATACACATGCCTCAACTTTGGAATACCTATAAAAATTTGAATTTTCTACAGTTTTAAAAGATGCATGAAATAGTTTTTTTCATTCCGTATGTTAGATTTTTGAGTTTGAGTTTACTAATGAATTTTCACAGAGTTGTATTTACTGGAAACGTTTTAGAGTATCAACTTTCTAATTTGCATTTCTTAGCTCTCAAAGTGCAGGTGTTGGCTATAGCAGGTCACTAGTTCCATACACAACAATGATAAGTCATGTCACCATTTTCAGAATTGGTTATGATCAGTTTCTAACTACATGTATTAAAGAAATGTACACAATGTTGTACCGGGTACTTGGAAACTTGCTGTATTTACTTTTCTTCCACACTGCCCAGTAACTTTTAAATGTGTGCACGGTATCTGATTTTATCTATATCATGTATAAACATTACTCCTAATAAAGTATCTGTAAAGATTCAGTGTGTATGAAGGTTATTGTTTGTTATATATATATATCCTTTACCCCATAAAAACTATGATAGAACACTTTTCTTTCCCTGCGCAGACTTTCAGCGGCATTATGTTAACTGCAGTTGCCTGCAACCGCAAATGGAGTTCAAAAACCAGGAAAGAAAAGGAATCTTACTGGATTATGCCACCCAAGAACAATGAAACCAAATCTACTTAAATCAAGAATCTTCCAAACAGACACCCAGACCCAAACAAACTAAAATAAAATCATTAGCTGTTAAAAATGCACATTTTGAAAAAAATATGGTTAATATAGTTCATGATTAATTTACTTTTCTGGAATGGCTACTTGATTCTTCGTTGTTCATGTATTGTCGCAGTTATTATTAATAAAGAAACAATGAATGATTCATGATATAATCGATGGCTAAATCACCTTTTATTGAGGAATAAATTGCACCTTTGCTTCTTCATTTATAGTTCAAAACCATCTAAATTTCCATTTTGTCATCTGACTTCAAACCAGTAAGGTGTGGTATGCACAATTTTGAAAATATAATGCATCTGTTAGATCCATAATCATCTAAATTTCGTTAGTCAACACTATCATTTGTGTTTATCATGTGTCTTGTTTTTCACTGTTTTGTAATTGTTTGTTTCACAAAGAGTTGAAAGTGCTTAGGTTTGTAAAAAAAATAGTTTTGCATTGTTCTTTGCAAGGTTATCTGAACCTCAGTTATGGCAAGAGATCACATTCTAGTTTACTGCATCAAGATTTGATATTCAAACAGGTAAATTGTTAAGCTTGTAACAGTTGTTTTTCAGCTCTTCAGGGATTAGGCAGCCTGGGTTATGTCTCAGACCTAAGTCACCTTAGAGTGTGTGTGTGCGATTTGGATTTTTAACGTACCTTTAGCAATTTTTCAGTCATATCGCTACGATGTCTGCAGTGTGGCAGTTTATAGTGATGTCTAGCACTGGGACATCATGCAGCAGACATGTAGCATTATCCTGACACCAGGCTGACCAGTCCTAACACTAACCTCTTAATGCTGAGCGCCAAGCGAGGCAGCTGTTAGTACCATTTTTGTAAGTCTTTGGTATGACTCAGCCGGGGATCGAACCCACAACCTCCCGCATCAGAGGCGGACGCTCTAACCACTAGGCCACCGGAGCGGTCACCTTAGAGTAGTTAAACTAAAGTTGTCATGCAAGTTTTGAAAAAGAACTGATAATAATTCTGTTTGATTGTGTAACAGACTATGCCATACACCTGTATATTCTTGCAAGCACTGATTTTATCAATGAGTGGTAGTAATTGAGTAAATTTGAATATAATTGTGCATTCAAAAGACATCTCTAAAACAAGACTATTTTAAATAGCCTCTGAAGTCAAGGGGCTGCTTAATAGAGGTTAACCTAATTTTTATGGTGTAAAGGAGTGAGGGATACTGAGAAAGCAAGCTTAAAATTGGTGATTTTCAAATAAATGTGACCTCTTGAGCAGATTTGGTAATACCGACAAAGATCTGACTCTCCCCATCCCACACAGCTTTGAATTACACACAGATTTGACCAAACCACCAATTTCTGATTACCCACAAGTTAAACTTGGCAATATTAAAATTCAGAAAATTTGTAAATATTGATTAGTGGTACATAACTATTTGTATGTGGATTCAATTTGATCATTTTATGAACTTCAGCACCACAGTAAACCTTTTCTATCCTAGCTTGGATTCATATAGAAAATTACAATTTTCAAATATAAATTTCCATAGTTTGATGCATTTTAAATATTAGTGATTATATTTGGGGCTGGGGAAGGGTGTTCAAAATTACTATATATTTTGTATTTTATTTCAGATTTGCTCAACTAATAACAAACTACAGTTCTTTTTGATTGAGCATAGCAGTGGCTGCTTATGCAGTCTATTCCTTAGGGGTGCAAGACTGAGTAAAAAAATCTTATTGGTGTCAAAACTGGGGGTCAGACTGAGTAAAAAGCAAACTTTGGTATCAAAACTGGGGGTCAGATTAAAAATTTGTGGGTCTCTGAAGCTCAAATGAGGGTCAAGGGAAACACTGCTCATGTTAAACAAGCTACAAGAATTATACAACTTTTGGTGACTGTTGCCACCATCTGTTGACTGTTGTGCATTTCAGAGAGAGAGCATGATTTTCAAAGCTTAGAATGATTACATTCAGTACAAGAGACAAACACAATAGCTGTAGAATCCAATATGAACATCGGATATTGCTGCTGAACTACTAATGACCAGGGATGGTCTGCATTTAAAACTGCAGTTTTGGACTGAAATGAGCAGGATTGCTACAGTGCAATGACCATACCTACAATCTGGCAGGTGATTCGAAATGCAGCTTATTTTTTGAGCTAATATCTAAATCAGATTACCTGTGTTGAAGCAAATACTGTTTTCCTATACAGAAATATTTTGCCTTACCATGGCAGAGATAAATACTTTGTTCACTGTAAATTGATAATAATAGTGATATTATTAATTATTAAGAAAATTGTTGTTGTTGTTGTTAATAGTGTATTTCCACCAGTAAAGGACTCAATAATAATGTTTTGTAAATTTACTTTTGTGCAATAACATACATCAGGATAATCTATATTCTCCCTGTCTTTCGAAAATGTTGGAGTCATTTGACTTTTATGCTTAGAATCAATCTTTTATTTTATTTTTCAGGTGTCACAGCTTATTGCTGTTAATGCAGAGAGAGAACAACTGTTTGAATCACTGAAGAAATATCAGGTGTAAGTGTCTTGAATCTGAAAAGTTATCTAAAACAAGATTTAAAAAACACACAATGCACTTTTGTTATTAAAAACAATGCATTTTCATTATTTTGTGACCGCCCGGTGACCTGAGTGGTTAGAGCATTCTCCTTGCATGCAAGAGGTCACAGGTTCGAACCCCAGCCGAGTCATACCAAAGACTTATAAAAATGGTACTAGTAGCTGCCTTGCTTCACGCTTAGCAATAAGAGGATAGTGTTGAGACAGGTCAGCCTGGTGTCTGGATAGTGTGACTGGGTGGGACATGATAATATATGTCTGCAGCATGATGCCCCAGTGCTGGATATCACTATAAATTGTCACACTGCAGACATTGTAGTGATATGATTAAGACTGTAAAAGCTACATTAAAAACCAAGTCAATCACTCACACACACTTTTTGTTATTTTAAAAACAAAATATGAAAGTTACAGTTTGTTAGCATATTTTGATCATTTAAGATTTTGTGCATCATTATTTGCTGGACTATACAGTTCAGGTTAAATCACTAATATTAATTCATATTTATCATACAGAATTAAAGTTGATGTATACAAGGCATGAATCTTTGTTTGGAAATACTGAATACATACTTTATGCCCAGTCATTAATGTAAAAGAGGGTATATTGTGTTAACTCTTGCCCATTCACCACTCTGGTGGCCTAGTGGTTAGAGCATCCACCTCTGATGCGGGAGGTCGTGGGTTCGATCCTCGACCGAGTCATACCAAAGACTTGCAAAAATGGTACTAACAGCTGCCTTGGTTGGCGCTCAGCATTAAGAGGTTTGTGTTAGGACTGGTCGGCCTGGTGTCGGGATAATGTGGTTGGGTGGGACATCATGCTACATGTCTGCAGCATGATGCCCCAGTGCTAGACATCACTATAAACTGTCACACTGCAGACATCATAGCGATATGACTGAATTTTTTTTAAAGCTACGTTAAAAATCCAAATCACACACACACACACACACACACACACACACACACACTTGCCCATTCATTTTGCCTTCCATTAAAAACACCTAAGTTTTGTGTTTATGTCAGTTTACGGGGCAATGTTGGCAGCACAATCATACAGCTTTGTGTTCATGTATCTTGTTGAGTACAAATATATGTATCCCTGGTACCAAAGTAGGTCACATCGACCTATATTTCATATCATGATTTAAGTTAAATTTTGCATTTAGATCAGTTTCTTCGGATTTGCTGTTTGTGGAGTGTTAATACACTTTGGAAAGTTCAACACCAAGCTGTCAGACACGGGTCACTGCTTGACCTTTTTCATTCCTGGTATGTAAGTTTTTGTTTAGGTCAAGTTCAGGGTCATTGTGGTGGTCTTTAGGAATGCAAGAACAGGAATTCAAAAGGATATTTAGGATTTACATTGATTCAGCAGCAGTAAAGAATATTGTTTGAAATTTTGATATTAATTCATGCATAATTTTATAATTAGATTTGAATGCATACTGAAGCTGAATTAGGAGTTTTGAATCCCCAAAAACTTAAAAATATGTACACTGTAGATGGTTGTGAAAAAATGTTACCTTTATTTTTCTAGAGCTCTAAATGGGATTATTTTAACTGAGTATTATACTCTTAGGTTTGCAACTAAAGTGGTCTGCGTCTTTGGAGGTTGCACATAAGAGGACACCCCAAGTTACAGGCCACCTTGCCTAACACCAAAATGCTGTTTTAATCGCTTGGTCCATACCATGAAAGGCCACCTTTTTATAAGGCAATCTTTTTACTACAGAAGGGGTGATTTTATAAGAAGTGAACCATTGTAATTTAATTTTCTGAGATTTTAGTAGAGGTTTTTTGGTAAAAACTGTGCATCACATTAACCATACCTTTGAATATGCATTAATTGACTTAACACAGAATGCTCTCCAATATCTTCTTTTTGCGAGTGTTTTGCTGGTGATTAGGTACTAAAATATGAAATATGCACAAAACATGCATATATAATCTAACCTGTTTACATAGTTTATTTTGAGTGACTATGCCATCCAAAGACATTGACTGAGCTTGCAGTAGAAAAACTATGCTAATAACTTCAACTTAAAATTAAATTATTTTGCATAGCTTTATTTAATTGCACAGCACATACATTGTTTATCAAGGACACTGTTTCCCCTGAACTTCTTATGCAAATAAAATGAGAATATGTTTCTCTGTTATTGGCATAGACTGATCTGTCTGCATTCCTATTGTGATTACTTGGTCTTAGACTTAAACAAAGGCAAGGTAACCAGGAGATATTTGAAGTGGTGAGACAAGAGGCTTTAGGTAGGACTATCGTATATACTCACTTATAAATCAAATCAACCTGCAAACTGTGAAGATCCAGATCAGATCTCCTGTCATATAATATGACAGGAGATCTGGGTCTGTGCAGTTTATTATAGTCGTCAGTAGAACAGACAAGATAGACCCTGATCTGCCAGCAAATTATGTGATGACAGATCTTGATCTTTAGTTTGCAGTTGGTTTGGATTTAAATTGTGTGAGTATATATGGTATTTTACAATGATATTTTCAGAGAGCAGAGTTATTAATTATCTTATTTTTCTTTTGATTTAGGTCAAATGATGTCCAACAACTTGTGAATGATTTAAAAAATGTTCTGGATGAACCTTTGAAGCTCGAGATATTTGACCACATCAGGTATAGAGTGAAATTGACAAACCCTGTAATATAAGCACAGTGGCCCCTATTTATCTAGTCCCTTAATGTCCTGCAGTTCCATTTATTACAGGTTACATACCGTATATACTCGCGTATAAACCCGTTCGCGTATAAGCCGACCCCCCCAAACTGAATTGGTAAAATTGTTATAAAGTGCATGACCCGCGTATAAGCCGACCCATAATTTCTAGACTACCGGTACATCACAAGATGCACAAAGTGAGTTCTGAATACGTTTATTTAGGCAAATCACGTTATTAAATAAAATGAAAGTAAGAAAGCTAATTTATATGTTGAAATAAAAACAATTCAAAAGTGTTAAGTCTTAATGGAAATTTAATTAATCCTCATTCTGAAATCATGAATTATAAAAGTTCTATCACTTTTAGAATCCTTCAAAATCTGGCTCTGTATCAGACTCGCCAAACAGTTCACGAAACTCGGCTTCTGTTATGGGCGTGCTTTCATCATGTACGTCGTCATTGTCATCATGGTCATCCAATAGTGTGTCGTTCTCCTTCTTGCTCTCCTCGTCATTTTCGGATTGAAATATAGCATCATCCTCTGTTCCATCCATGACATTGCTGATACAGCACTTCCTGAATGATTTTGCAATCTTTTCCGATGGAATTGAGTCCCACGCTTCTTTTACCCACTTGGCGACCAAATCGATGTCCGGCCTCATTAAATTCTTGCCTTTTGTAATTTTCACAGTCCCTGAACAAACCCATTCTGCCCACATCTTTCGTAACATGTCCTTAAAAAGTTTGTTAAGGCAGACATCAAGAGGTTGTAACACTGATGTTAAACCTCCTGGTATCACAGCCAGTGTTGTTTTCATTTTCTTTGCGGCCTTTTTTACTTCATCGGTCTTGTGTGCACGAAACATACCCCATACAAGCATTGAAGGTTTCCGAAGAATTGCACCTGGTCTCTTGTATATAGTGGTAGTATACTATTTATATACCTTATCCTGTAATTATTTCC
This sequence comes from Sinohyriopsis cumingii, assembly GCA_028554795.2. Taxonomy (NCBI): domain Eukaryota; kingdom Metazoa; phylum Mollusca; class Bivalvia; order Unionida; family Unionidae; genus Sinohyriopsis; species Sinohyriopsis cumingii. The sequence continues at coordinate 46,013,438 of CM068836.1, read as the reverse complement.
ATGTGTGGTTGGTTATCAATTTGTATTTGATAATTATTTATCATTGTTGTTTATTTGTGTGTATTTTTTAAACTACTGGTAGTGTGATTCAGTTGATAAAAATATGATTGGTTTCAGCGTGGACATTATTCAAGTATTGTGACAGTTTATAACTTTGAGCAGAAACCATGTCCACTACCATATCTCATTAAACAATACATCTGAGAGTCGGCATGTATTAGTAAAGTCATTGGCATTGTGCAACAAAACAAACCTATTATCCCCGAGGCATTTACACAGATTAAGCATATGGTAGCTATTGTACAACACTCTACCGCTAACAAACCACTTTGCTTTACAAACAACTAAACAACAGTAGTATATAAACTGTGGCTGCCAATTACTTCTAAAGCACCTGTCAAAGAAATCCCACAAATTATATTGTTTTACAATTATTCACACTGACTCGTATATTGCCCTGTTATTTACCCTTCCTAAGCATGCGCGCAACAAACCCCTATGGAGCCTCTCGCTATTGTTGCTTTAAGACTGTCGTACATGTATTTCTACTCTCGATCAAAATGTTTGTCATATATACCTTCAGTATCGTAATTCTTTTATTTTTTTACGTAGATTCTTTTCGTACTTACACTGAAGTAAGCTAGCATGCATTTGTACGATACCGTAGAGTTTAATGATTACTGATTAGCTGAGGGTTAAATACTTAACTGGAGATTACTAATATGGCGGTTCTTTTGGAAAATACACGTACCACCGTGGCTTAAATAACACGTATGGCTGCATTTTCTGGTGGATGGACATCTGTCAAATAGACGTCAAGTACATTAAAACATGTTTTTCATTCATTATCCTACCACTTAAGTTAGAAAAAAAATATTTGTTTCACTTCACGACAGAACAAATCTTATGTGCCATGTGGCATCATTAGGCATGTGATCTCATCTTTGGCGATCGACAGAAACAATAAATACTGGAAATCGAGAGAAAAAAGCGTTACAAATTTCAGACTTGGACCTTGGCCCACAGATAAGCCAACCCCCCCTTCTTCCAGGCCTTATTTTTTCCCTAAATTTTTCGGCTTATACGTGAGTATATACGGTATGTATGGTCATAGATCCAATACATATGGCTCTTCAAAGAAATTTTATACTTCTCCTTCTCTCAGTGTCCTAAACCTGGAGTTTTGCTTACAGTTGCATCTTCAGTGAATTCACTTACATTAAAGGTCACCAGCCATACTCCAACGTTTTTCTTTTTACATCAGATTTGCATTCATGATTAAAGTAGTTATACTCGCACAAAAAAAGAATAAAAAATTTTCAAGTGTAAAGAAGTAATAATAATTGAATTACTCGAAATAGAAGTATACAACACTGTTATTTCCCCATAGCTACAATTTCCCATCTATAGAAGATGCCAACCAGAAATGACATATATTTATTCCACAAGACAAAGTAAATGCTTCTTGTTGTTGAAAAATAACATGCTATAAACTATGGATAGGGAACATTTAGATGAAACTATTGAAAACTAATTTACTGTTCAGCCTTATATTGATGTGCATGCATGACACACTAGATTGTGTTTCTTTCAAAACTGTTCCATTGTTTCAATTTATTTTCAAAATTCCCATTAATACAGGTAAAAAGGAATCGATGTTGGCTTCCCTATGTCAGCCAACTTTGTAAAAAAAAAAAAAGAAATCTGCACACTTAAAAGAATCCAAAGGAACCAAAGTTGGCTTCCTTATGTCAGCCAGCTTAAAAAAAAAAAATCGGCACACTTAAAAGATTTCAAAGTCAGTTTCTGGGGTTGGCTTGCTTTGTAACAAAATAACCTTTGTATTTGATATCCTGTTGGTAAGTTTAAGCAAGGAGTTTATTGCTCACTGCCAGTTGTATTTATTCATCACCTTGGCTTCTATTTGTTTGCCATATGTAATCATAATCGATGTTTACAGGGTAAATAATATACACAGCAATAACTTGCTCTAGTAATATTTTTGTAACTCATGCTAGTGAAAGATCATTTGATACTGTCTCATATAGTTAATCTGGATACAAAACAACCTTGGTCATTTTGCACTTTATTACTTATCATGCGTGAATTGCAGGTGCCTTCAAGCAATTAGGCGATTTTGTTATCTGACATAAGCGATACACACTACAGTAATGATGCACATGCCAGCCAGCATCTGCTACTTACACAGAGTTTGGATATATTTTTTTCTTTAATAAAATTTCACATGATGAAAAACGAAGGAATAAATGATAACAATGCAAGGTTAGTTTCTTTCATTTTACTTTCAAATAGGTGTTTTGTTTATCAGTTTTATTATACTGTGTGTGTGTGTGGGGGGGCACAAATTCAACACAAAATTATTTTGTTAAATATTCGTATGGAATAATGGAGCAAATATGATTGATGATATTGACTAGTAATGGCAAGCTTTTGGTTTATGCATGCACAACCTAAGACATCAACTTAAAAAAACAAAAACAAACAATAAAATTAACTGGTAAGAACTTTATATTGCAGCAACTAAACACTGACAAAATGCTCAGTATTATTCTCTCTCACTCTCTCTCTCTCTCTCTCTCTCTCATGTTTAATTGAGTGTATATTATATACAGCAGTGTTACAACCTCAAGCCTAAAATAACATATTTCTTTTAAGATCTCATGTATTCCATAGAATATTATCTGTTAGTATTATTGTTTTATAAATCAGTATTGATAATTTGACCAGAAGACATAAATTGAGACTGTCGTTGTGCAGATGCATATATTTTTTAGCATAAAAAAATAAACGTATATAAATATTTTAATTAGAATGAGCAAGATGTCAGATTGTATTTTCTCTCTTATCTATGTATGGTGCGAAGTTTAATTATTTTCTTTTAAAGAATATCAAGATAGTTTAGTTTGTTTAAATTTGTTCAATTTTTTTCCTAAAACGTATTCTATTTTACAACCTATAAAAATTATCAAAAATATTTTGTCCTACTTAAATTTTATATATATATATATATATATATATATATATATATATATATATATATATATATATATATATATATATATATTACAGAGTATTGTCTTTCAAGTTAGGACAAATTGTCTTAATTTTGGCCCAAGTTGGGCCAAATTATCTTGGGCCAAATTGACTATAATCTGACATAAATGGTACAACTTTCCCATCCCTCACCCTATTCGATCCCACAACTTCAATCCACTTTTTTTTATGGTAAACAGGGTCGTTTGGAAAAAGAAAGAACCCTTTTGTTCCATCATCACTCTTTTGGTTACATCCATATGCAACACAGTGCACCATATTTGCTGTACAAAAGCACGATCATAAGATATATCACATAGACATTTACGTAGGGAAATTAAACACTTGAATGGCTAGGTTGAATAGAAGGGATAAATTTATGTCATATCTGTTTTTGGCATGCACAAACTACCGATTGTTTACGGAGATTGCCGAATAATTTTTATTTATTTAATAAAGCTTATTTTTAAATCTAATTAAACATATTTATGGTGTGCATAAACAACAAATGCATTTTATTTAATGCCTATAACAATATCACATGTTTGTACAATATGTGTGGCCAGTGACATTTAAAGTCAGCTCTTTAAAGAATTTCATTTACTTCTATGTCCGTTTTTAATTTGATCAGCACCAAATCATGAGCTTGTGCCCTATTTCTTGTAAGCAGAAGACATCTTGTGTGCAATAAGCAAGGGGAGTAACTCTTGTTACAAAAGAAAAAAGTATTCTAAGAGCTGAATTGCATCATGGGGAAAATCTTATATTGTAACATGCAAAAATATAAGATCTTTTTCACGAGTAAAAATATAAAAATGAAAAAATACTTTGCTGGCAATTTTCTATATTTCACACTTAACTGTATAATAAAATTGGCTTATTTGCTTGCTACATAAACTATTTTACTTTATTATCGTGGCTCATTTGCTTTGCTTGTAACACATGTCCATATACTGTAATATAATTTTTATCTTGTTACACTTCTCTGGCTGCCATTTTGCTAGTAAATGTACATGTATAGATGTCAATATCTTCGTAGTCATAAAATATAATTTTTTGTCAGGAGTGTTAACTCAAGTTCTCCCTTGATAACCCGAGGTGACCTGTTTAATACAGTATATATTCGCTTATAAGTAGAGTCATTGTGCAAACAACATATATTCCCTCATAAGTGGAGTCTGTGTGTAAACAACATAGACCCTGATTTGTCATCACATATTGTGCTGACAGATCAGGGTTTATGTGTTTTGTTTTTCTGATTATGCTTAACAAACTTCTTAGACCCAGATCTGTCAGCACTTTATATGATTGCAGATCTAGATCTATGCACCAGGTAGTTGGATACAACTTGTAAGCGCATATATACAGTAAGTATTGGGTATGGGGTTGACAAAAAGGGTAAACAGTTTGAATAGGAAAATATATTATGTAAAATATGTAAATAAAATAAAACTAAAAATCCCTGAAAATTTTTAAAGCAGATTTAATGAAAGTTAGAGATGAGCAAACTTTCAAAGTTGTCCAAAGATATTGTTTGGGAAATTCATAAATTTATCTGAAGTGGAAGTGTTATTTTGTTATGAAATTAGATTTATGGTGAATCTTAAGATGGCACATAAAGCCCTTTGTACAATTTGAATAAAAACATGTTCAACAATGAATAAGCTTTGCCTTTGAAGTTCATTTTTTTATTGCAGACATCAATCAGAATGTCAGATTTCTTTAATTAAATCTGTTTCATCTCACATTTATTGTTTGCTCTCACCAAAGTAGCCAGATCTTTTTTGATAGTCTCTTTTGTATATTTGTGTCCATATTTGACAGTACAAAGGGAAGCATACTTGAGAGCCAGTCCTTTGATCTTTTGGAGGAGCATGTGATATTTTCTTTTGACAACAAAATTTCAGGCCTCCATTGCTTAAAAAAAAAATATTTGAAAGGTATTTGTTATCAGTCCAGCTCCTTGTGTATATATGTATATCCTATATTTTGGATGAGAAAAATCCCTGTCATTTTAATTGAATTACAGCACTCTCTTACTATATCACCCTTCATTATAAATGGTTCCTGTTATGAAGTGAGTAAATCACATTTCATTAAGTGCTAGCAATATTACATGCATGCCTTACTTCATTATAACACAGTTTCACTATAAGGTCACATACTCCATAATTCCTATGTACATCATTATAATCAAGAAGTAATACCTGTACTGTATGTTTTATTATAAGTTAATTTCACTATAGGCTGGTATACTCTGAGGCTGCCATGGGTAACATTATAATGAGGAAATATTATATCATGTCCTTTTTAAGGCAGTCTCACTTTAAGGTGGTATATTAATTGATTCCCATGGACAGCATTATAATGAGGGTGAAATGTATGTGTCATGTACTTTGTTATGAGGTGATCTAACTATAATATAGTATACTCTATTGCTCCCATGGACATCATTATATTGTGGGAATACTGTATCATGTCCTTCATAATGTATTATATCCAGTCTCACAGTAAAGTAGTATACTCTATGGCTCCCATTGACATCATTATAATGAGGGAATACTATATCATGTCTTGTCACTATAAGGTAGTATATTTTATGACTCTAATTGAGATCATTATAATCAAGGAATACTCTTTCATGTCCTGCCTCATGATAAGGTCATATACTCTAGCTGTCATGAACATCATTATAGTGAGGGAATACACTATCATGTCTTGTAACTATATGGTAGTACACTTAATGGCTTCCATAGACATCATTATAATAAGGGAATATTATATCATGTCCTTTATACTATATCATGTCATCATGTCCTGTCTCACAGTAATGTGGTATATTATATGTCTCCCATGGACATCATTATAATGAGAGAATACTATATGCTGTCCTGTCGCTATAAAGTAGTATACTTCATGATTGCCATGGACATCATTATAATCAGGGAATACTATCATGTCCTGTCTCACTAACAGGTTGTATTCTTTATGGCTCCCATGGACATCATGGTAATAGGGGAATACTGTATCTTGTCCTTTATACTATATCATATCCTATCTCACAATAAGGTAGTATACTGTATGGCCCCTATGGACATTATGATAATGAGGGAATACTCTATCATGTCCTTTATACTATATCATATCCTGTCTCACAATAAGGTAGTATACTCTATGGCCCCTATGGACATCATGATAATGAGGGAATACTCTATCATGTCCTTTATACTATATCATATCCTGTCTCACAATAAGGTGGTATACTCTATGGCTTTCATGGACAACATTATAATGAGGGAATACTGTATCATGTCCTTTATACTATATCATATCCTGTCTCACAATAAAGTAGTATACTCTATGGTTCCCATGGATGTCATTATAATGAGAGAGTACTATATGTATCATGTACATTATTAAACAACAGTTTACCTCATCTGTGGTTCCCATGGAGAGTGTGTCTTTTTGGATTTTTAACATAGCTTTAACAATTTTAGTCATTTCACCTCGCTTGGCACTCAGCATTAAGTGCTTAATATTAGGACTGGTTGGCCTGGTTTCAGGATAATGTGACTGGGTGGGACATGATGCTGCATGTCTGTGGCATGATGCCACAGTGATATACATCACTATAAACTGCCACACTGCAGATACTGTAGAGATAGGACTAAAATTGTTCAAGCTATATTAAAAATCCTTGAAACACAACACAATACATGCACCCAATAGATCTGGTGGTAGAAGAACCTGAGAAAAATAATGGGAGAACTATTGACTCACATGAAGCTACTGACCTATGTTGGTCAAGCTGTGTCTCAGACTCACATTGACAGATTTGAAATATGTGAGTGATCTGTGATGGAGATCCCCTTAGATGATAGTACCACCTGGGGCTCCCCATCATTAAGGAAATGGAGATATTACAGCAGCTACATGTGACTTCAGAAAGGGTTATTTCTTTACATAGTAACTAATTGAAGTCTTCATGCAATTGAATTGTTTAAGCATGGATTGGTTATTAGACAAATGTTTAAGTATGAATTTTGTTATTAGAGTTCATGCATGTTTTATTAGACTGACATTTTAGCATGTGCTTGATATATTAGACTTCATACATTGCATTATTAGATGGGTCTTTTAGCATGAATTTATTAGACTGCATAATTTGCATTATTAAACAGTTGTTTTAGCATGAATGTATTAGACTGCATATACATGTTTTGCATTATTAAATGGGTGTTTTAGCATGGGTTTATTAGACTGCATACATTGCAATATTAGATGGGTGTTTTGGCATGGGTTTATTAGACTGCGTACATTGCAATATTAGATGGGTGTTTTAGCATGGGTTTATTAGACTGCGTACATTGCAATATTAGATGGGTGTTTTAGCATGGGTTTATTAGACTGCATACATAACATTATTAGATGGGTGTTTTAGCATGGGTTTATTAGACTGCGTACATTGCAATATTAGATGGGTGTTTTAGCATGGGTTTATTAGACTGCATACATAACATTATTAGATGGGTGTTTTAGCATGGGTTTATTAGACTGCGTACATTGCAATATTAGATGGGTGTTTTAGCATGGTTTTATTAGACTGCATATACATGTATTGCATTATTAGACAGGTGTTTTAGCATGGATTTTTTGTTGTTGATTGTATACATTGCATTATTAGATGAATGTTTATGCATGAATTTATTTCACTGCATGCATGGTATTATCAGACAGATTTTTAACTTGTGGGATTTATTCTTATTTATGAAAACATTGTTAGCACAATTCAGAACAAAAGGTGGGGCCCTGAGTGGCCGATTGGTCTAAAGCGCTCTCCGTTACGGATCACTGTCATCTCACCTCTGTCTGCGTGGGTTCGAGTCTAGGATTCGGCCAATGTGGGTATGTGAGAAAGCTCGCCAGTAGCTTCTCGTGGGTCGGTGGTTCTTCACAGGGTCTTCCCGGGTTCTTCTTCCACCATTAATACTGGCTGTCATGCATAGTCTATTGTGTGCTGAAAAATGGCGTTAAACCCCACAACAACAACAACAACAACATCAGAACAAAAGGTAGAAAAATGAAATATGGTAGGCATTTGTGCATGCTTGTTTAGATGACGTCATTACATTTTCTTGCAGTTACAGGAATTTTTCCAGCGTTGAAAACTTTTGAAACTTGTTAGATTTTTGTAATCTTTTGCTTTATTCATTGGGGTCATGCAACTTTTTCAACAACAAAATAACTACTTGGTAGTTCACATTTCTCCATAAACTAATGTGTGTATACTTGCATGTACTGGCTAGTTCACATTCCACCTGAAACTAATTTGTATTTACTTGCATGTTTAATGTTTTTGCTTAAATAATTTATCAGGATAATGTTTTCATTCCCTTAAATATAAATTCTTAACTCCAAACAAAACCATACTGAATGCACTCATTATTTGAAGTAAAACAGTTATAACACATAATCATCATAATCAGCATCATACCATCATGTTATAAATGTTATACAACACACTAAGATGTAGCATATCAATATTTTATTCATTAGCATCATACCGTCATGTTATAGGTGTTGTATAACAGACCAAGATATAAGACAATCATATTTATAAGTGTCATAAAATTGTCAGAAGTGATGTATGGTTCATTATGGTGTAATACATGCCAGTTCTATTCATTAGCATAATGGTATCTTGTTGTTGTTGTTGTTGTAGGGTTTAACGCCATTTTCAGCACATGGTAGGCTATACATGGTGGCCAGTATTTATTGTGGAGGAAGAACCCCCGGAAAGAACCACCGACCCACGAGAAGTTACTGGCAGGCTTTCTCACATAACCACATTGGCGGAATCAGAGACTCGAACCCACGCAGAGTTGAGATGGCAGTGATCCATAATGGAGAGCATTTTAGACCACTCGGCCACTCGGGGCCCCAATGATATCTTGTTGCAAGTGATATATGGCACAATAAGATATAACACAACCATTCTATTCATTAACAGAACATTTTGTTGTGTTTTAACAACACAGAGATGTAAACGGTGTAACATGATATAAGTGTGATATGACATAGATGTAATATATCATAATATAAGGGATATTACACACTAAGATGTAACACATAACATCATGTAATGTGATCAATATTATATAACACTAAAATGTTGGCAGATCATATAAAACATGTTCTATAGTTTTATATGACACAGTAAGATGTAACAGATCATACCATCACGTTGCAAGTGTTATGTGACACTTTAAGATTTACAATTATAGGGTATGTCATTTCTGAAGAATTTTTTTTACTTTTATGCTATAATATAGACCTGCTAACTCATTCAGTATAAACTTATGTAACTTTTACAGTATGTCACACACCACAGGCAGCTGGTTCATGCCATAATGTTTTGTTGAACTTATTAATAAATTTCATACGTACCAGATATGATGCAAGACCCTGTTTGTATGTATATGAGATAAGGCAGACTAAAAGAGTTCCTTCATCAGAGTCAAAATGGTGTACATATGTAAGCATCATGCCTGCATGTGGGTGAACAGGACCTCAGTTGCATTATGGGAGTTGACATTAAAAAGGATTGCTGTCTTCAGTACGTAACAAGTTGCATGACAAGAAACAGTAATTCTGTAACTTAAAATAGATTAACAAATTGTCTGATGTGCCAGCTATCAGAAGAAGTAATCAGAGGGACTGATCTGTTGGGTAATCAATAGATGAATCATCCAATAAAGAATTCATTTCAAATTAATAATTGACAACATATTATATATACATGTGCTGATTACTTGGTAATGTGTATACTCAACCAGTCAGTTTCTTAAGAATATTGACTTTAATGCACTTGCATTTAGGTAGAGAAGTTTGCTCATAAACTCTGATCATTTAGGATCAAGTCCCATTTTCAGTCTTGTGGAAGAGTTGTGAGTTAGATTTTTAGTCATTTTTTTAATTTTCTCATCAGGTTTATTAAGTTTTGATCCTCAAATATATATTTAACTAAAGTTGCTAGATTTTGTTCTCTGATACAATATAAAAGATTTTTGTAATGGGGTCTCCACTTCATGGGCACCCAATTTTAAAATGCATTTGGACTGTTTTAAAACAGTCTACAGCTCTCAAAATGGACATTCTTTGATTCTGGGGAAGAGTAATTCATTTTCAGAATAATACAGTGGAAAGACAACAAACTTAAATGCTTAACAACTAAAACTGTACTGCTTCTCTATTATGTACAAAATTAAAGTTAAATTTTATTATGAATAGTCAGAAGAACCACCAGAAATTAGTATATATCATTAAATTAAACAGGTTTTAAAAACTCTGAATGCAGTAATGAATACACATATATATATATATATTATGTTACAGACCCCTGGTCCGCCCTCAGCATCAGCTTCAATATGACAAGATGGCTCCATCCAAAAGCAGCCGGAAACTCAGAGTTATCCGAATGAGGCGTCGACCCAATGAAAATCTGGGCTTTGCTGTCAGAGGAGGTAAGTAAAATCTGTCTTAAAGGACTACATGATATTGAGGTTAAATGAACAGTATTCAGTCATAATACCCACACTTATTGAACAGAATGGACATTGTACTCAGTCATAATGTCAACTCTTATTAAACAGAATGGACACTACTCAGTCATAATGCTCACTCTTATTAAACAGAATGGACACTGTACTCAGTCATAATGTCAGCTCTTATTAAACAGAATGGACACTACTCAGTCATAATGCTCACTCTTATTACACTGAATGGACACTACTCAGTCATAATGCTCACTCTTATTAAACAGAATGGACAGTGTACTCAGTCATAATGCCCACTCTTATTAAACAGAATGGACACTACTCAGTCATAGTGCCCACTCCTTTTGACTAGAATGGACACTGTACTCAGTCATAATGCCCACTCTTATTAAACAGAATGGACATTACTCAGTCATAGTGCCCACTCTTGAGTAGGATGCACACTGTACTCAGTCATAATGCCCACTCATATTAAACAGAATGGACACTGTACTCAGTCATAATGCCCACTCTTAGTGAATAGAATGGACAATCAGTCATAATGCCCACTCTTATTGAATAGAATGGACAATCAGTCATAATGCCCACTCAGAATGGACACTGTACTCAATATTAATGCACAATCTTATTAAACAGAATGGACACTACTCAGTCATAATGCCCACTCTTGTTAAACAGAATGGACACTGTACTCAGTCATGATGCCCACTCTTATTAAACAGAATGGACACTGTACTCAGTCATAATGCCCACTCTTGTTAAACAGAATGGACACTGTACTCAATCATAATGCCCACTCATATTAAACAGAATGGACACTGTATTCGGTCGTAATGCCCACTCGTATTAAACAGAATGGACAGTGTACTCAGTCATAATGCTCACTCTTATTAAACAGAATGGACACTGTACTCAGCCATAATGCCCACTCTTATTAAACAGAATGGACACTACTCAGTCATAATGCTCAATCTTATTAAACAGAATGGACACTACTCAGTCATAATGCCCACTCTTATTAAACAGAATGGACACTGTACTCAGTCTGCTCAGTCATAATGCTCACTCTTATTAAACAGAATGGACACTACTCAGTCATAATGCCCACTCTTATTAAACAGAATGGACACTGTACTCAGTCATAATGCCCACTCATATTAAACAGAATGGACACTGTACTCAGTCATAATGCCCACTCTTAGTGAATAGAATGGACAATCAGTCATAATGCCCACACTTATTGAATAGAATGGACAATCAGTCATAATGCCCACTCAGAATGGACACTGTACTCAATATTAATGCACAATCTTATTAAACAGAATGGACACTACTCAGTCATGATGCCCACTCTTGTTAAACAGATTGGACACTGTACTCAGTCATAATGCCCACTCTTGTTAAACAGAATGGACACTGTACTCAATCATAATGCCCACTCATATTAAACAGAATGGACACTGTATTCGGTCGTAATGCCCACTCTTATTAAACAGAATGGACAGTGTACTCAGTCATAATGCTCACTCTTATTAAACAGAATGGACACTGTACTCAGCCATAATGCTCAATCATATTAAACAGAATGGACACTGCTCAGTCATAATGCCCACTCTTATTAAACAGCATGGACACTGTACTCAGTCATAATGCTCACTCTTATTAAACAGAATGGACACTACTCAGTCATAGTGCTCACTCTTATTAAACAGAATGGACACTGTGCTCAGTCATAATGCCCACTCATATTGAACAGAATGGACATTGCACTCAGCAATAATCCATCATCTTACCAAACAGAATGGATGCTGTACTGCCCCTTCACTTACCAAACAGAGTGGACATTGTACTCAGTCGTAATGTTCCATCATTTTGAACTTAATGGACACTGTACTTAATCCTAAACGGGTAATAGTTTTTTCAAAGATATCTGACATAATCATCTGTTCATGTTAAAGCAACATGTATTGGTATTCAGGTACAATTTATTTGTATTTAGTTACAGTGTATTAGTATTTACTTACAATGTATTGGAATTGAGTTACATTTTATTGGCATTTAGTAACAATTTATCGTAATTTAATGACACTATTGGTAGTTAGCTACAGTGTATTTGTATTTATTTACAGTTTATTTAAATTTAGTCACAATTTATTGGAATTTAGTTGCAATTTATTGGAATTTAGTTACAATTTATTGGTATTTAATGACAATTTATTGGTACTTAGTTACAGTGTATTGGTATTTAGTTACTGTGTACTAGTACTTAGTTACAGTGTATTGGTACTAAAAAGTATGTTTCCTATTGCACTGGTTTTAAAATTGAGATAGGTTGGTGTTTTATATATATAATGTACTAAGTTCTTCAAGTACTGGCTAAACTGGCTCAGTTAGATGCACAAATAAATTTTCTGGAATTTTTAAAATAATTTTTAAAAATTTAAAACATCATATGTTATAATGATTAGTATATCTGATGTACTAAATGCTTCAAGTACTGGCTAAGTTAGATGCATGAATCAACATTGGATTGGATATTTTAAAAAAAAAAATTAAAACCTGGGGAAAAAACTTCTAGGATCGGAAGCAGAAAAACAGGGACAGTCAGCCAACCATGAACACATTTTTTTGCCTTAGTTACAGTATATTAGTATTTAGTTATAGCATATTGGTACTGAGTTACAACGTATTGGTACTTAATTATATTAATTATATTGGTAATTAATTAGAATGAATTCATAGAAAAATGCCTGATACCAATGTAAATATTAATATCTGAAACCTTAAATTTTCCCGACTCCACATTTTCAAAATTGTATTAATTTTTCAATAGTACATACAATTTCTGAACCTCAAGTACATTTTTATTTCTCTAAGACACTACAATTTTTTAACACGGTCTAAGGAATTTTTTTACATGTGCCAAAACATAGTTAAGTTTTTTGACCTATAGTGGCATTAGAAATAACTGTATTCTATGATTAAATTCCTGAAGCCAATCCAAATGATTTTGCTCATTTGCATTTTCAGGGGAGTCTCTTCCTTATTGGTAGGTTCAATGTTGAGATTTTTTCTTGCATTTTTAAAAGAAAATGTGGTTATTTACATTAGTGGTGGTATGTTGTGTCTTAAAAATCTTTTAGATGTTCTGGACTTTAAGCAGTTGTGTTTTAGATATGGTATTTATCAAATGAAATTTTCAGAGTATCATATATATTTGGTTATAAAATTGAGGCAAAATGCAAAGAACAAATATCTTGATCTGCTTTAATATAATGTGCCAGCAGATCAGGGTCAATGTTGTTTGTTCTACTGATTACTCTTAACCAGATCTGCTGGCACATTATGTGATGGCAGATCTGGGTTTGTGCAGTTTGCAGTTGGGCTCGTCTTATAGGCGAGTATTCATGGTATTGTTAAATCTTTAAGATCATTACAATGGTTATCCAGGTATATAATCAATTTGAAACTTCAGGTAGACTGTAGAAAGTCAGTTCTGACCTCAGGTTGGGTATTGTTACCAGATGTTGCAAACTGTGTTGATTGTTTTGATGAATGATGTATACCAACTTATTTTTTTTAACATCTTAATGATTTCAGTTAATAACGTAGAGCATGCACAATACTAATGCCATAATTGGCTGGCTCATTATTTCATTAATTTAATTTAATTTGTTAATATGATCAAACTTCTCAGCAAAGAATACTTTTTCATTATATTTAAGTACATTTTTTTATGCCAAGAATATAAATATGGCCATCCATAGGTTTTCCGTTTAGAACAGAATTTCTAAATTTCTTTAATTTGTTTATAATGTGGTACAGTATCATGCAGAAATCATGTATGTGACACATTTTGTTTTGACCATAAGTGCTGAAAGAATTTTGTTTTGACACAGGCCTACGGCCAGTGACTTAAAAAAAATCATGAGCCTTTTTTTAATAAAGTTTGTCACACAGTGTTGCAACTACTATACTTCAGATATGAAAAGGTAAAAACAAACTCATAAAAAATTGACTTGTATAATTATTTGGAGCTGAAATATTTTCACATAAAGCAATGTTTTCCTTCAGATCCCGAGGTCATCGATTGTCTAATTGCTCTAACAATTTCCTTCTTACTCGGTGCTTCAATGGTGTTTATACTATTAGCATCTGAAGCATGTCTTGATTCATACAGTTTCTGTTTCCACTTCTAATGCTATTTATAGACACTGTGTAATATGTTTAAGCAGTTTTTCATTACATTAGAGTAAGTGTGAGCAATTAACAATAAATTAAACTTTAACTTAAAACATTTGTGTAAAAGCACTTAAACAAGACTATTGAAAAATCAAAATACTTGCTTGGGTATTTTTGCGGAAATAATTTTTAGTCAGTCTTTTCTTTTTACTTCGATTCCGCTAAAGGATGGCCAATTTTTAAGTATAGTCTCAAAAGCCAGCACAGACACAATTTATCCCTTTAATATTCATAATACCTCAAGAAATATCCTGCATTTGGCATAAACTCTCCAGGCTACAACAATAAAGTAATCAATTAACAGCTTCTTGTATATATATGCTAGCGTTAATCCCTTTACCTGGGCACACATGATTGCTCCAGTTGCAATGATTTTGGGAACAGTTCTGGTACCTACTAGACTATTTCTGGCTGGTTTCTGTACTCCAAATAAATATCCAAAATGATATTTTAGAAACCCTTAGAACACAGGAGGGATCTGATCTAAAATTAGAGGTGCCTCAGGCATTGGGCTGACTGATTTTTTTTTAGCACTGACCATGTAAAATACACACGACTTAATCTCAGGCATTGGGCTGACTGATTTTTTTTTAGCACTGACCATATAAAATACACATGACTTAATCTCAGGCATTGGGCTGACTTAGCCTGACTGATTTTTTTATAGAACTGACCATGTAAAATACACATGACTTAATCTCAGGCATTGGGCTGACTGACTTTTTTTTTAGCACTGACCATGTAAAATACACATGACTAAATCTTAGGCATTGGGCTGTCTGATTTTCTTTAGCACTGACCATGTAAAATACACACGACTAAATCTCAGGTATTGGGCTGACAGCACTGACCATGTAAAATACGATTAAATCTCAGTCATTGGGCTGACTGATTTTTTTATTGCACTGACCATGTAAAATACTTGACTAAATCTCAGGCATTGGGCTGACTGATTTTTTTTTAGCACTGACCATATCAAATACACATGACTTAATCTCAGGCATTGGGCTGACTTAGCCTGACTGATTTTTTTATAGAACTGACCATGTAAAATACACATGACTTAATCTCAGGCATTGGGCTGACTGACTTTTTTTTTAGCACTGACCATGTAAAATACACACAACTAAATCTCAGGCATTGGGCTGACTGATTTTTTTAGCACTGACCATGTAAAATACACATGACTAAATCTTAGGCATTGGGCTGTCTGATTTTCTTTAGCACTGACCATGTAAAATACACACGACTAAATCTCAGGTATTGGGCTGACAGCACTGACCATGTAAAATACGATTAAATCTCAGTCATTGGGCTGACTGATTTTTTTATTGCACTGACCATGTAAAATACTTGACTAAATCTCAGGCATTGGGCTGACTGATTTTTTTTTAGCACTGACCATATAAAAAACACACGACTTCATCTCAGGCATTGGGCTGATTTTTTTTAGCACTGACCATGTAAAATACAAACAACTAAATCTCAGGCATTGGGCTGTCTGATTTTTTTTTAGCACTGACCATATAAAATACACACAACTAAGTCTCAGGCATTGGGCTAACTGATTATTTTTAGCACTGACCATGTAAAATACATGACTAAATCTCAGGCATTGGGCTGACTGATTTTTTTTATAGCACTGACCATGTAAAATACATGACTAAATCTCAGGCATTGGGCTGACTGATTTTTTTTTAGCACTGACCATATAAAAAACACATGACTTAATCTCAGGCATTGGGCTGACTGATTTTTTTTAGCACTGACCATGTAAAATACACACAACTAAATCTCAGGCATTGAGCTGTCTGGTTTCTTTTAGCACTGACCATGTAACATACACAGGACTAAATCTCAGGCATTGGGCTGACTGATTTTTTTTAACACTGATAATGTAAAATACACATGACTAAATCTCAGGCATTGGGCTGACTGATTTTTTTTTAGCACTGACCATGTAAAATACACACAACTAAATCTCGGGTTACTATATCTGAGCTGAATTTTTTTCAGGATCTTTAATTTCTTGTGTTAATAAGCAATAATTAAATCAGGCATGAAAACAGGCATTATTAAAACCTCTTCATATTTCTTCCATCTGAAGAAGATTCAGTAAGATTCCTATTGTTTTGGATACCACAGGGTAGTGTACCAATTCTGTACCCTTCCATTTGGCCTTAACCTCAGCCTTTGCCAAGACATTGGGCTATGTTCTCCACAGTGCTGGTGTGTGTGCCTGGATGATATTCAGCAAAAGCATTCTTAAGTTCAGTTATTGTTCACAATATGAACAATCTTCTCCACCTCATTGGCAGTTTAGGGTGGATAGTCAATGTGAAGATGTTGGACCTTGTCCCATATCAATGTTTGATTCTTCAAGGTATTGGGTTTCTAACACATATCAACATTGTTCTTTTTTCCCCCACACAATGACCGTGTCATTCATGGGTGAACGATATTGTCAATCAGGACATTCATTTCAGTGATGGAGTTTCTTCAGCTTCTTTTACATCTTAATGTGGCAATGGACTTGCTCAGGTTTGGCCACCGTTACATATGCCCTCTGCAGATGGCCCTACTGGCACAGTGGTACCTTTTCATATGCCCTCTGCAGATGGCCCTACTGGCACAGTGGCACCTTTTCATATGCCCTCTGCAGATGGTCCAACTGACACTGTCATCTTTACATGCGCCCTCTGCAGATGGCCCAACTGGCACAGTGGCACCTTTTCATATGCCCTCTGCAGATGGTCTAACTGACACTGTCATCTTTACATGTGCCCTCTGCAGATGGCCCAACTGGCACAGTGGCACCTTTTCATATGCCCTCTGCAGATGGTCTAACTGACACTGTCATCTTTACATGTGTCCTCTGCTGATGGCACTACTACACAGTGGCATCTTTACATGTGTCCTCTGCAGATGGCCCTACTGGCACAGTGGCACCATTACATGTGTCCTCTGCAGATGGCACTGCTACACAGTGGCATCTTTACATGTGTCCTTTGCTGATGGCCCTACTGGCACAGTGGCACCATTACATGTGTCCTCTGCAGATGGCACTACTACACAGTGGCATCTTTACATGTGTCCTCAGCAGATGGCCCTGCTGGCACAGTGGCATCTTTACATGTGTCCTCTGCAGATGGCCCTACTGGCACAGTGGCACCATTACATGTGTCCTCTGCAGATGGCACTACTACACAGTGCCATCTTTACATGTGTCCTCTGCAGATGGTCCTACTGGCACAGTGGCATCTTTACATGTGTCCTCTGCAGATGGCCCTACTGGCACAGTGGCATCTTTACATGTGTCCTCTGCTGATGGCACTACTACACAGTGGCATCTTTACATGTGTCCTTTGCAGATGGTCCTACTGGCACAGTGGCATCTTTACATGTGCCCTCTGCAGATGGCCCTACTGGCACAGTGGCATCTTTACATGTGTCCTCTGCTGATGGCACTACTACACAGTGGCATCTATACATGTGTCCTCTGCAGATGGCCCTACTGGCACAGTGGCATCTTTACATGTGTCCTCTGCAGATGGCACTACTACACAGTGGCATCTTTACATGTGTCCTCTGCAGATGGCCCTACTGGCACAGTGGCACCATTACATGTGTCATCTGCAGATGGGCCTACTGGCACGGTGGCATCTTTACATGTGTCCTCTGCAGATGGCCCTACTGGCACAGTGGCATCTTTACATGTGTCCTCTGCAGATGGCACTACTACACAGTGGCATCTTTACATGTGTCCTCTGCAGATGGCACTAGTACACAGTGGCATCTTTACATGTGTCCTCTGCAGATGGCACAGTGGCACCATTACATGTGTCCTCTGCAGATGGCCCAACTGGCACAGTGGCATCTTTACATGTGTCCTCTGCAGATGGCCCTACTGGCACAGTGGCACCTTTTCATATGCCCTCTGCAGATGGTCTAACTGACACTGTCATCTTTACATGTGTCCTCTGCAGATGGCACTACTACACAGTGGCATCTTTACATGTGTCCTCTGCAGATGGCACTACTACACAGTGGCATCTTTACATGTGTCCTCTGCAGATGACACTACTTCAGAGTGGCACCATTACATGCATGCTCTGCAGATGGCTCTACTGGCACAGTGGCATCTTTACTTGTTCTCCAATTTTGACATATCCATGCCCTAATCGATTATGTTTTTCCTGAAAGTGAACCTCTCTTGGGCCTTCATATGGCTTGATTAGTCCAAATTTATAGCTACTTTCTTTCACATATAACCTCTGCAGATGGCCCAACTGGCACAGTGGAATCTCTACATGCACCCTCTGCAGATGGCCTTACTACACAGTGGCACCATTACATGTGCCCTCAGCAGATGGCACTACTACACAGTGGCACCATTACATGCACACTCTGCAGATGGTCCTACTGGCACAGTGGTACCCTTACATGTAACCTCTGCAGATGGCCCTACTACACAGTGGCACCTTATCATGGGTTGTTCAGATACTAGTTTATGATCTTGACTAAAACACTTACTGCTTCAGCAGCAAGAAATGGATTGGCTAGCAGCAGGAATACCTTTAGAAGCCCCACAACTGGAAATCACAATCTGTGCAGACATTAGTTCTTTGGGTTGGTGGGCACACTTGCTTCTGAGCTTTGTGATGATCAGTAGTAAGTGGAGGGTGCATGATAATGCTCTTCACATCAGTCTCTTGGAAATGAAGGCCCTTGTCCACACCTCCTACATATGGATAGAGTGCATCCAAGTAAAGACAGTTTTTATAATGTCAGATAATTCAATTTTATTGAACTACCTCTTCAAACAGGGATGGATGAAGTCACTGAACCTTTGTGTTATGGCATGAGAATACTATCTTTGTTGTGGCCCAGATACTGTCTACTTATGAATAAAAGTCCAGTACATCCTGAATAGTCTTAATAATGTCGCTGATTTTATATCAAGGAGAGGCCAAATGCTTATATGGGTTGGCCTCTTCATCCATCCATCTTTAATTTAGTTGCACCCTTTTGGGTCAACTGATGCTAGGCTTTTTGGAATGAGGTGGAACAACAGACTGACCACATTTATCTCTATTCTCAAACCCAGAGACATGAGCCACTGACACCATTTCAGTCAGCTTGGAGGGGATATGAACCTATGCCTATGCCTCCCTCCAGCAGTTACAGTACTGAGACTGGTCTAGAAAATGAGGATAGGGCATGCAAAATAATTTTGTTTGCCCCTCCTCAATGGGACTGGTCATGGATAAATGATCTGCTTGATCTAGTTCAGATGTACCCACGAAGATTGTAGAGACCACCTCACTCCTCAAGCAGCCAAGGGCATCAGCATTCTTATATCCAGAGAAACTCCTTGTTCACACCTGGCTTTTGTCAGGGCCCCCGAGTGGCTGAGTGGTCTAAAGTGCTTGCCGATCCAGATCACTGCTATCTCACCTCTTTCTGTGTGCATTTGAGTCTCAGGCTCTACTATTGTGGGTACATGAGAAAGTTTGCCACTAGCTTCTCATGGGTTGGTGGTTCTTCCCGGGGTTTTCCAGGGTTCTTCCTCCACCATTTATACTGGCCGCCATGTATAGCCTATCTTGTGCTGAAAAATGGTGTTAAACCCTACAACAACAACCTGGCTTTTGTCATGAATGTCCTGTGCAAACAAGATTTGTGTACTACAGTCATGGAGATAATTTTTACAGATAGCCCTCCACTTTGAAGGCATGTGGGGGAATTGGCATGTTATCATTGACTGTTGTCATATTAATGATGTCAAACCACTATCAGCCTCCATCTTCCAGTTGCCTAACTTCCTTCTTTTCCTCTTTGAAGACAAAAACTAACCCCTATCACAATCAAGGCATCCTGCTCCATTTCAAACACATTCAGGCATCATGAAAGGGTTGATGTTTGTTGCAACAAGAACCTTTCTGACTTGTTCTCCAATTTTGACATATCCAAGCCATAATCACTTATGTTTTTCCTGAAATTGAACCTCTCTTGGGTTTTGATATGGTTTGATTAGTCCACGTTTATAGATACTTTCTTTGATCTTGGTGAAGCTGTTATCATACAAGACTTACTTCCCGATAGGAAATGAGTGAGCTGCATACTGAACTATATGCAATTCCGTTCTTATAGTGTCTTTTTTTATTAGTAAGCTTTGGGTAGGAAAATGAAATGAGTCTGTAATAAAATGGTTGCTGCTTTTGCATAGGAAAATATGAGCACATTTCTTTGGACTAATACTGCACTCCCAAGATTGTGCAGTGTTACTTAGGAAAACTTGTTCATGTTTTCCATTATAAATATGGTAACCATTAATTATAATCAATTTTGAGTTTCTTATCAACTGATTACATTCCTTGTAATTTGAAGAAAAAAAAATACCCAAATAATTCCTGTTGTAGGATTAGTCATTTTGGCAAGATATAATAGAAATCTGACTAGATTCATAATACATTTTACTTTGACAAATTTAATAGTAATCATACAAATAAGTTTATCAATGTAATTATTGTACACTAATTATTAATTAATACAGCCATTCAAAAAAGTGAAAATCTGTTATTTCCTTAATGATACTTAATGCAGTTCAATTCTGATTGTAAATACAGTATTTTTGATATGGAATTCCATGATATGGTTGACAAAATCAAGTTATTGTTGTTGTTTTTCTTCACCAGTTCCACTTGACTTTGTTATTAGCGTATTATGATATTCTAGATTTGCATAAATTTAATGACACTAAAATATAATATATTTTTTAAAATGTTTTGTATTTCTTATACTTTTAGGGTTTGAGTATGACATTGGGGTGTTTGTATCTCTGGTGGAAGCAGGTTCACAAGCAGAGCAACAGGGACTAAAAGCAAGTGTTAATCAAAAGTGGTTGAAAAATATCAGAACTTTTAAGTATTTCTGCGCTTTAAGCATTGTTTTGGTTCGTCAGCTCTCCAGTATGATCTGTTATCTTTACAGTTTTACATTAGTCATTTATACTGATAATTTCAGACTGGTGTCATCACTGACATTCAACCAATGAAATGCTGCTATTTGACTCATTTGAAATGGTGATTGACTTTGTTTTTATCATTTTAGACCTCTGTCTTTGATAGTGAAGAAAATCCTTCTTGCCAACTAATTTTTGTTTAAAAAACTTTATATTTATATAACATGTTGAAATGTATTCCCAAGATTTTCCCAGAATCATTTTGAGAAAATCTGTGATAATGAAATTAGACACTTTTAAAACCAAATGTAGGATAAGACCCGAGTAAACCAAATGTTTTCACCTACTGGATCATGATTTTTGCCGGTAAAGATGAAACCCCTCTGCCCCAAAAACGAAACAAATTTGTATCCCAAAATAAACTTTTATACTAAAATAAACTGACTGCTCTAGTGGCCTCAGTGGTTAGAAACTCATTCTCATATGCAGAAGGTTGTAGGGTCGAACTCTGGCTGAGTCATGCCAAGACTTCTAAAAATAGTACTGCCTCACTTGGTGCTCAGTTTTAAGAGGGTAGTGTTAGGACTGGTCATCCTTGTATCAGGATAATGTGACTGGGTGTGACATGACATGATGAAACATGTCTGCGGCATGATGCCCCAGTGCTAGACATCACTGTAAACTGTCACACTGCAGACACTGTAGCAATATGACTGAAAAACTGTTAAAGCTGTGTTAAAAGTCCTAGTTACACATGTACACTTAAAAAAAAAAAACATAAAACCAAAACTCACTTAAAACTTGGAAATGCATTTTAGCTGCTAAAATTCTTGTTAGCAAATGCTGTAGTAGGCTTATTGGTGAGACATTGTCCCAAGGACATTCAAGATTAAAACAATACTTGATGTATGTCAACACAGATTAGTTCCAGCAATAGATAAATCCAGTGTCTTTGCCCATTAAAGTAGCCAGGTTTAAAGTAAACGTTTAATAATAAAATGCCTGAGGATGTGCCATTGAAGAGATTTTTTTATTTATCTGCTCTTTATCTAATTGTGATTGATGCTGTACATTTGTATGAATGATCCACTGAACTTTTTCTTTCATTATCTGTGGGGAAATCTCTTAACCATGCATGGCACCTTGTATTTCATGCTATAACAGTATAGTAAAAATCCAAAATTGATTTTCAAAGGAAAAAAATAATTTCACATATGTATATAATTAGTGATGACTACCATGGTCCTAACTCACATGTCAACTGAAATCTTGTAGGCCTGAACTATCCTTACAGGATAAAATTAATCTGATCAGACAGTATGAATCTGAGCCAAAACCTATGCTGAAGAAACTAGGGGAAAATTTTGGCATCGGAACAATTTGAATTATATAGAATAATCAGACTTCATTGATTATCATTAATAATCCTAATTAATTAACATGCATTAAAGTTATAAAGCATCTCATTCCTTGAATGTTTTTTGAGATGACTATTTCTGTGTATCACACACACATGCATGCTCACATACATGCATGCCTGTACACACACACACACACACACACACACACATGCCAAAAAAAGTAGATTTTCCTTTTATTATATATTTTTAAGGCAAAAGTCATCCAATTGTATGGATTTCTTTCTCCATTCTGTGCCAGTGGGATTAACAGCTGCATTACTATATTGGTTAAAAAAGTTAAAAAATTGTACAATAAATTTTGAACAGCAAATTTTTACAGGTGTAACTCTTAGATATAATTCTTCAGATTATGTATTTTGTCAGAGTAATGTCTGTTTGCATACATAAAAGAATGAAACTATTTTTATTTTCATTAACACATTCCTCACATGGATTGATACAGTGGACATTGTTGGGTTGAGGTTACTATAGAAACATCATGGAACAATTAATTCCAACCGACTTTAGAGTGTAACATCATTAAACAAAAGATTTTACTGATATAAATTTACGTGTAATGGTTTTATTTATTTTTTGTGTTTATTTATGCACTCAGATGTGACTTTTTGTATGGTCTTGGAAAGTTTGCAGTCTATTTTGGTAACTGATGCTGTACCCAGATTTCAGATGTCACTTAATTTTGGTTTGCTATCAACACTCGTCAATGCCCCATTTCACCGATATATTTAAACATGATTGTGATGAGACTACATTTAAGAGTTATTTTTGTGTCAACTGGTATACAATACTGTATGGATGACACAAAGTATCAAATAGAAACAGGTTATGAAAGTTCAGTCACTGACAATTTGCATGATTCATTATGAATTATATGTAAATAGTAGAAGCCTATGTTGGAATTCATTTTACGCATTTCTTTTTGATTACATAGATATACACTGACATATTTTAATGTTAGTTCATAAAAGTAAAAGAGAGAGAGACAGACAAACAGAGTCTGACAGACAGATAGACAGAGAGAGAAGAAAAATGAAAAAATGAAAGTATGGTTTCAATAATGTACTTAAGGGCAGATATGTCTCCAAAGTGGAAAAAGGATATAGCTGCAAAAGTGATATTGCCTCTGTGTTGATGAAAGTGTTAATACCATGGTGATAAAAGTTTTCTCCTAATGATATATTTCTGTTTGAAATATGTAATAAATTGTTTTAGCATATTTGATCTATTGCAAAGTACATTGGAACCATTTGATACGGAATCTTTAGAATCTGGTGAAATTCTTTTTAACTAGGATCCTGTAGAATGCTATATCACACCTTTTCTTCGATGCATGTTCTTGCCTGAAACTTTAAAACTGGCAAAATTGTTAACATTAATGCCATTCTCACCACTACCAGTGGATGATGTCATGTTGGCCATGTCAAGTATTGTTCTCCCAAAAAGCATGAAAAAAATGAAGCAAAAACCAATGGTAATAGATATATAGATGCATGTTGTATGTTGGTTCAAACTTTAATCAGTACTTCAGTAAATCTGGACATTCATTAAATCAAATGAAGTGAATAGCCATATATATATATATATATATATATATATATATATATATATATATATATATATATATATATAAGCATTTTATATTTAGGTTCAAACTTTAAGCATTAGTTCAGTAAATTGGGACATTTATTAAAATCAAGTTTGTTTCAGTGATTTAGATTAAATTTGCTTTGGGCTTGTTCTAATCAAATAAGGTACCTAATCAGCAAACTCAAAAGGAAATATATCAAATGCTGACATGTGTCATTTTA